>JAVCKT010025856.1:0-20365 GCA_032273925.1 Rhynchotus rufescens
ATGATGCTCCATAGCTCCATGCCATAAGAAAGAAAATAATATTCTTTTGTTATCTGAGCATAATTTAAAATTGTTTTCTTTTTAGTATTACAAAAAATATTTTCATTGCAATTCAAAATTACATTTTTTTTCATTATGTTTACATTTGAAGTGGACTAGAATTTGCTTGAGAAAAGGTAGTTATAACATCCAGAGGCGCGGTCTAGACAATACAAAGGTCAATCTCCACTTCCCCTGACACACATGACTGAATTCGAGGTAATTCCTAAAATGTGACCATCTTAGAAACAGAAACTGTAGCCTCCATCCTTATTCACTCCATCTGTATAATTCTAACATTTCAAACAGCATGAACACAATGGATTTTACAGCTGAGTGAAGAAGTACCTAAAGAAACAGAAAACTACTCCTTGTACATCAACGTAGACACCTGTAAAAGCTACAGGAAAGAATAATGACCCATAATTCATTATCTATTTTAATTATGTATCATCTATTATCTCTTAAAAAATCTATTATAATTGCCTATTCTTTCTTATCCCCTCATTCATATTGTGTCAGATGACTGCTTTTTCTCTGTCTTCTATAAAACCCCACTTGGAACAGGTGAAAGATACTACCAAATCAAGATAGGTTTATTTAAAGATGTAAATGATCGTGAATGTTAAAAGATATAAAACGTCTTACCTATTTTCATGGTTATGATGGCTGGTTAGAAGAAGTAGATGGCAGAAAGCAGAATCACCTCAAGCCTTCTGCCTTGTTCTTACGACAGTTTTTGCTACCCAAAAGGCAAGGACAACTGAGCTGCTCATCTGCCAGCTCCTGAACTGCCAACCAGTTTCCACAGAGCTGTACGGTGATGAACCAAAGATGGCCCAAGTCAAATGATCAGACATCACTCCCTGAGAGGAGACACCATGTACCAGGATGGTGAGGACAGAAGCACATCCTTGCTGAAGTCCCTGCACTTTAATTCACTAAGCTTGTCAGTCCTCTAAATGAAAGCAGCATATTAGCTGAGGAACAACTTCAGGAACTTTTTGTTAAGTTTCAGGTACATAACAAAAACTACAGGATGCAAAGCTGGAGATAACTAAATTGGCAATGTTGGCAGAACAAACTTCTAAGCGTGTTTGGCACATCTGCTTTCAATCTGGAACAGGCAGTGACATGGATAAATGAAAAAGCAGAGATAACGGAGCTTTTGTTACAAACTTGCAAATGGTTTTATACAAAATTTAATCAAAATGCCTGGCTGAGTAATGTATCCAAATCTACAGCCTTATGTCTTCATATTGAACTATTTCCCTACAAAATCCGATATATGCAGACAAAAATATATGTAAAGGTGGTTGTTTTATACCTGCTGGTATATATATACTGCTATAGTACTGGGATGCAGTAAGCATATACACAAACCAGTAGAGAACTTCCCCATGCAGTCCAGACTACCTTGCTTACATAGGCAGCATCAAGCACAATGCAGCCTTAAGATACACCAGAATAAGTAACACCCCCTCCAAAATGCATACACCAGTTTCTGCTCTCTTTATGTTTCTAGAGAATGCACACTTGACCAGCGTTTTCTTACAACTATAAACACGCATAAGAAACTGAGTATATGACCCTCTTTGGGAATGTGAGTGATTTCCAACTGAGAAATTACCTATCGTCTAGCGGGAAGTCATTGATCTCTGCCCACCACCTGCTTAGTCCAACTGCTTATTTAACACTTTTGAGTGATAGCAACACTTTATCTCAAGAATTACCCTTGCTGAAGCTAATCAGCATAGTGTTGTAATTTTAACTAGATTCAGATTTATGCCCATGTTTGCCCATGCAGTTCAGTTCATTAGCTGGTGATGGTGACTAGTGTGTTTGGCAAACACCTCTATGCCCAATTGCCCCCCTGAAATCAACCTCCTCAAATACGTAAAAGTTGGCTCAGTTACTCTCATATGGGATATTATGTGTATTTCAAGGTTACCATAAGATCTGGATACAACAGGGTGATATAAAAATTGTTGGTCAAAAAAAAAAAAAAAAAAAAAGGCTTTCATGTACTTTCTAAGAAGAAGATGCTGATGTGTAAGGAAAACAGCTGCCTCATAAAAACCTAACCAACTGAATAACTGGCAACTCAGCATTATTCATCCAACCTAGTCGTGCTGCTCAAAGAAAGAGTGCAGCTCAGCAGCCACATGTATGCACTGACATCCTAAACATAAAGCAGGCATGAATGTTTCTCACACTTATGTTTCTCACACTTATTATACAACATCAGCACACAAGAACATGTCAGGAAGACTTGCAAGGTGGTTAACCTCCCATGCTGCTTTTCAATAGTCAATAAAATGCATATTTTAAAACATTCTTCACTGCAGTATGATGTGAGTGTATCTTTCAGCAGCACATGTGGGGAATGCATTAATAAAGAAAGCATTTTGTTGCTGCTGGAAGAAGCGGAAGCAGAACGGTAGAGAGAAGAGGTAGCAGAGAGAGAGACGAGAAAAAGAAGCTGTAGACTGTGATCTGTGCATTACTGTCTTGTAAACAACTGTTCACTTGTTCATTTTGAGCTTAGAAATACTTGAGGCATGTCCTTGTATATAAATCATGTACAGTTTTGCAGCAGTAGAAAGAATTTTTCCAGCCAGTAACTTTCACTTATAACTGATCAGTGCTAAAGTAATTTGCTAACCTTATTTAAATGTTCTTATATTGTATAATACATAGACATCCTAACTGATGTGGGTTAGAGTCCCACTGTCAAAAAAAAAAAATCAGAAGAGTTGTCTTTTTGAATATTCAGGACGCCACCTCACATCCCTGCTGCCAAAACCAACTACAGATTCTAAGGATGTCAATGTGCTCTTACATGTCTATTCTTTAGTCTCTGAAAAGCAGATCTACTTCTGTTTATAGTTTCTCCATTACAAATGTATTTTTTATTTTATACAGTACCAGGATTTACAAAACATAAGGGAATGTAACGTAAGGGAATACTAAGTCACAGCAGCCGTATGTTCCTAACATGGTGAAGAGGGGAAGGCGTGATGAGATGGAAGCTCTCTCCTCTCTCTACCTGCTCCCTCTGATAATTTTTTTAGTTTTATTTGAGTACACTTTAAACCTTAGAAAAGTTTACCCACCATATTAGACACTAATACACACTATTGTCCCTCTTCTCTTGCATACACATCCACAAAAAAACACTGGGCAGTGTGTATGACACATCTTCCCTTGGACCCAGCCTGGGATAGAGGAGAGAGAGTAGTTTGCTTCAGAATTTATTATTTTAGGTCAGCAGAGCCTCATGCACCTTGGCCAGGAGGCCACTTTTCAATCTCCTATAACAACCTTACTGGAAGCCGTCACACAGATGGGACCTGGTCTAAGATCTGGGGCCTTAGAGGCTTCAGTCACTCCATAAGAGCTTCATCGATCTAGAGGAGGATGCACCTTCCTCAACTGCACTCAGTTCCTGAAGAGCACGGGCTTCCCACAGTGATGGAATACTTTCTTTTTGTCACACAAACTGTTAGGTAATCATATGCTGAGGTCAGAAGTGCTGGTTTGTGGCACCGCTTTCCCTGGGACGAGGGCCATGCCATGCACAAACTCATTCTGTGGAACTCCAGGCTCCTTAAACTTGCTTACTGCTTCTATTAAGCCCTACTGAAAACCTATCATCAGCCAAAACTTGTTTAGTTTTCTCATAGTACGGAGCAGATATTGCTGCTGTTACACTCTTCAGTTCAGATATCCAGCTACTAAAACACAGCATCTTCACTCAAGTCTGCAGTGAATCTGACTGTGCAGAGCAGAAGTTACAAAGTGAAAGCCCCACAGGAGGACCACTATGCACAGACAGCACTGTAAAAGCAAGCAATATGTGCTCAGAAGTACATTGCATCTTTAAAAAGTATCTTTAAAAAGTATCTCATATAGCTGTAGAGTAAATCTCCTTCCATGGCTTGCAATATGATTTGCAAATTTCAGAAAATTAAATGATTTAGAATCTTGTCTGTTTATCTCATGCAAGTCTGAACTGCAACCATGCTGAAAAGTGCTCCTCTCCAAATCCGTGGTCTCATAATGAAACCTTCCAAATGAAAATGGATTTCTGTTGTACTAAAGAGTAACTTTTAGTTTTAGTTTCCTTTTAGTTAATTCTGTAAACTTTGTTCCTTCTCGTTGGTTTGGATTGGATACCAAACAAAAACAACCTAAAAATATTTTTTGATTGTTACATAACCACAGTACCTGGTCTACTCAATTCATGAATTTTTCTCTCTCAAACTTTTATTCAAAAAAAGAATTCTTATCCCAAACATTCCGAACAGTCCACACCAGAATGTACTTATTTGCCCATTCATTACCCACAAGTCTGTTACAAATATTTTATGTTACAGTATTTTTACTCATTTAAATTAGAATTTACAAAGCAAGATTTACATCTCCAGTTTATTGTATTCATATCCTCAGTTCTTCAACGGTATGAGTCCTTACACAGGTAACATCAAGCTCTACATGTTTGCAATTCCACACTGATTTTTGCATCTGTCCATTATTAATGTCTATTTTATTTTGAAAGAAAACAGATTATACATTTCCTCTCTTTGCTTTCTGTCTTCATCATAAACCCCTGGTTTGGAGATTGAATGCAAGTCTCAAATACCTTGAAAAGTCCAATTATTGCACCTGTAGAGAGAACCATGGCCTTCAGCAATTAATGATTTATTCAGAAAACTATCCTCAAAATGGAACAAAAATCTCGTGAGTGAACAAAAAGATTATTTTGGTTCGCTCTTTCTTTGGACAATAATTTAATTGATTTGGTGGTCTTGTTTGCCAAGGTACAGCTGTTTTTATGATCTCTGTTTCTGGAGATATCTGTAAAACTAAGGCAGCAATACACTGCTACGCTTTTCCACATATTAGTCTGATGTAAAGCCTTGATGGACGCCTGCCTAACTAATGCATGTAGCTATTACTTTGTATTTTCCATCTTTATTACATTTTCAGAATCAAAAGGAGATAAGCATTACCACAAGCCACTGTTATCAATATCAAGGAGACATGCACACAAAAGATGTTAGAACAAAATGAAATTCTGCATGTCAGAAGTAGACAAGCTGCTGTTGGAAAGTGCCAGATAATTAAATTTTAGGGAGAACCACAAATTTTGGACCTTTCACAGTGATGTGATCTGTCAGACCCAGATAAGAATTTGTATTTTAAAAAGATACAGGGTTTCATATCATGTCTCTTTAATGTGAGAACAAAAAGACACCAGCTGTTTGTATAAATGGTACCAACCCTTTTGTTAAGCTGTAAAGGAGCCACCACATTTATGATCCTGTGAACCAGAAACAATGCGGAAAGCAGAAAACAGCGCTCATCCAATTTTCCAAGGAAGTTCCTCCTGTTTTCCAAAGAAGGAGAGAGAAAATAACGGTGGACAGTTTTCACCCCAGGAAAGTGCCTTAATCTGTGGTCCAGAGATGTGGAGAGGTGGGCTCCATAACGTTAGGTCAAGACAGGTTTACCTGAGTCTTAGCACACTATAGAGACTTGACCATCCATCTCCCATACCTCAAGTGACTGCCTTTAACCTGCCAGTTTGCCTGTTCTAGGGCACCCATTTCTCTTTTCCCCAAGCTCTACCTGTCTTGGACAGAAATATCATGAATCTAATGTAATATGGAAGACATTCTTGAATACTTTTGAGGAAGGAAAATAATGAAATTCTTTCCAAAGATATACATAAAAGTCTGGAGGTAAACTTCTGCCCATCTGCTCAATGGGCTTTGTGTCGCATAACATTTGGTTCTACTATGGTAATAAATAAATAGTTTACTAGTTTCCATGTCTGGCACATATTTTCAGGCATATTTAGTATTGCACAAATAAAGAAATATAATACAGAATTTAAATTTGTATCAATGATAAGAACAGCCCTGCTGAAAATAAGAATTATTTCCTTAAAATAGATCATGGATTATTTTTTGTTTGCATTTGCATAGGCATTTAGAAAGAAGAGTTCCCTCGCAACCAGTATTATTGCACTGACTGATTTAAAAATATGTCAGTGAGATTAGATCAGGAAAAAAAAAGTAAGGCTTGAGTTTTCCAGATTATCCTGAAAATACTACTTTTGTTTTCATTGGCTGTTTAAACTGCTTGAAAGAGGACTCAGGGACTGACTTTGGGAACTGATCTTACTAATTTGGATAGACCAGTTATGGAACTTCGTTCTTCATTGTAATACTAAGAATGCTGCCCATTAAGGTATATGAAGGTGTCAGTGGCAATTCGCCCCAGCCTGCTTCAATGAGGCTCAAAGCTGATGAGTTTCATGGGCTGCTTAAACTGTTTTAAAGCTTTGCTGTTGCTAGAAGAGATGAGATACAGGCCACATTTGCCACACCACCCAGTTCCTTCTGTGCCAGCAATGAGCTGGATCTGGCTGGAAATCTGCTCATGTTTAGTGCTGCAACAAGAAGGAGCATTAAGGTCATTTTCAGGTAAACTGAAGTCTTAGGCTGTCATGAACTTTTGCACTAGTTCAGACTCGTATTTCCACGGTATCCCAGAAACTGGAGTGCTTTTTGGACCAACACCACATCTGTTCCCTTTCTCTGCAATGGAATTCCTTGTAACGTCTGTCCCGATTTATTCACATACAGAGGTAGGCAGCAGAAGAGGCCTGATGGGTCTTTTCGTCACAAAGTGATGTGCACATCACTTGATCAAACCTGTGATGGCACCAAAGACTTGCTGAACCAAATGAAACTTCGGGTCTATGCACCCTCTTTCTGACAAGGGTCAATATAAATTATATCAAAAAGTCTGTGATCTTTTGCGATCTCTGGAACGTAAGATTCATAGAAGGTAAGTATCTATCTGCTTATCCATTTATTTTGCCCTAGTATGAATTTTTATCTTTTTCTAAGCTTCCTGCTGAGTTTAGAAAGGTAAATAATCCTCATTTATCAAATAAATTACAAACTATTTTGAACGAGTGGGGCCTCTACCCAGCCAGGTAAAAATCATAATATTCTTCCCATGTACAATCAAAACTTTGCCAGGGTGTTTGCAAGCGTATGCTTTATACATGCAACTATTTTTTCCACGTGGTTTCAGTTTCTTCTTTTCCATGCCAAAAAGGAAAGAAAAGCTCTATCCCCCCAACCTCATAAACATATGCAGGAAAATGAGTGCCTGTTTCCTGACCATCACTGATGCTGAGCTTGACTGGGATAACCAGCAGGGATCCCAAGTACCACCTCTGGCTCAGTGAGCCGACTGTTTGATTGTTCTCATTTTATTTAACTGCATATGTATAATTGCTGCTGGTTTAGATTGTGACACAATAAATGTAGCGCTGTGGGAAGAAAGAAACTTTTTTTTTTTCCACTGGCAATTTTATCTGCTGTCTTACAGGAGGGCAGGGAGGGAGCAAGACCTGCACTTAAATAATTTTAATTTGCCATAAAAAAGCTTTGGTATGTCAGATTCATCCTTGATTACCAAACCCAGAAGTCTTATTTCAACATATGTTGTTAGTTGTTTAAATTAATTTCAGCTAAGTTGGAAACGGAAAGTATTCTTTTGCACTGATTGTCCTCTTTATTTTTAATGGCTGAATGCACCACAGGTTTAGGTTAAATTCAGTTTTCATTGTTGTTTTATGATTTTCCTATGATGTAAATGAATACAGAGAGCAAGACGCACCCCCTCCGCAGTCCAGAGATTTTCATTTGTCAGTGGAGTGCTGGCTCCCACATGAAGATATAAGACGAAACAAAACAAAGCAAAACAAAACAAAACAACAAGAGCAAAACAAATAAAAAAAGAAAGCAGGCAAAGATTTATCTCTTCAGATATTCAGATAGGTTTACCAAGCTTTGATCTTTGAGACAAGTCTTCAAACTCTAGCAACACTGTTCACCTCAATTTTTTTGCCTTAGTACTTTATTCTTGAACAGTCCAAAGGCAATACACGGATATCTTTCAACTGCACAACACTTCTTGGTCTAGTAAATTTTAAAACAGAATAAAGTTATTGGAAAGACAAAAATATACCCTATAGTTGGAAAAACATCATAATTTTTCTCAACACACTTGAAGGAAACATTTATTTTTCTGGGAGATAGCAGACATGGTTTATAAGATGTCTTCTTTTTAATAAAGTTTATTGACTGCATAAATGAGCTCTCTGTTTTCTGGACCTGTACCATTGACAGCTTTCCTTTGTGCTGTGTGGGATTCCTTCAGTGGAGACCTGCAGTGGTCTCCACTGTTAATGCAACAGAACTCTTAGACTCTGCTTGATAAAATATCTCTTTTAATCCAAGTGGCAATGCACTATATGGACATCAACAATCCTGAGAGAAGCAGCAAACAAATTCTATGAATGGGAATGACTGACTAAGATGTGCCAAGGATCTGGAGTCCACTGCAGCACTCACTGCCTGCAACAGCACGGCAGATCTTCCTGCCTTCTTATGAGTCCTGTGTAGATTTTCTGAAATGTTCCTAAATTCATTCTTATTCCATTTTTTTTGCTTTGATTTTACTCTTCCACTTCATATTTACCTTATAGGCAACTTCACTCTATTTCTTATTCCTGTGAACCTTATTGCAGCTCACGGGTATACGTGGATAATCTGCTTTGTAGCAGCCCCCCTCAGGGCACGAGACACTCAAATGTGCATGCAGGTCCTTGAAGCTCCTGTTCAAATCAAATTCAACTTTCAGATCCCAAAACATTTACCTTCATTTAGATTAGTTTGAGTTATCTGCGATAACAGATTTAAACACTGGCGACTTACTGAACTCCCAGACATATTCATAGGCAATATTTCATATTCTCGGAAGAAGCTGTCTGTAACTGAAACACACGATAGTGAACAAAGATGAAAATTAATTTTATCACTTTGATGAACACACTACGACTTCAATAGAATTAATTTTCACTTTTTGGTAGAACAGAGGCATATGCAGGGGAATTAGAAAATAAAGTCTGTTTTCAATCTCTCTTTCCTCTTTCCACATTCAGCACAGAGCGGCACTATGTTTTAGTACTGAAAATAAAAGGAAGGCTTTGGGCAAAATGAAAGCCACTGCTAAAATTACAGATTGAGAGTTAGTCTCACAAGAGTCTGCTCTACAGCACAAAAGGATAGTATTATTCTTTCCAAGTGAGTTATTTTCCTGAGGGACAGTTTATTTTTAAGGACGCTTTGCTTTGGATTTTCATGTGCCTTTTCACTTGTTTTGTGAACTGTCATTGGGAAGTGCTCTGACATTTCATTGTCTTTATCTGTTGTTGCTTTTTGTTTGACCTGAGAATGGTCTCCATTTCCACAAGCATTTTGTGAAACAACCCCACAAACAAACAGAAAAAGCACAAAAAGCTCTAACCACAACAAAGGCTTGAAGGCCTGGTAGGGTCAACAATTAACTGGTATGGAAACTGTGACATGCATGTGAAGTCCTGCAAATATTTTCAGACTATTAAAATTCTGTATTTCAGATATTTCAGACTATTAAAAAGAGTGGTTTTAGTGCAATATTTCACTGTCTGGTGTCTGGCAATTATAGGGAATCTTAACAGAATAAGATTGCTTCTCTTCATCCCTGGAGAAGACTGAGAAGTGACTGAGTGAAGGCTGTTCAAGCTGTAACAAATCATGCTATTCGCATTTAACAAATTAAGAAAAATACCCATGTATTTTCCTACAGTCTGCTTCTTAACTAATTTCAAGAAATTATTACTGCAAGAAGTACTGAAACAAAGGTCGAAAGAGCAGTGATATTTCTTCACTGTTGATGTTGAAGCAAGTATTTTCAGATAAAGTAATAACAGTAGCAGTATAATAAACTAATTTCCAAGTGCCATGCCACCAGAAAAGCAGTGAAACAACCTTAAAACAGCTCTAGAAATATGTTCCTGTTCCTCTCGCAACAAAAGTTCTACAGTAAGATGTAAATTAGATGGGTGAAGAAGGCTTTTATTTACTAATATAATTAACTAACGTAATGTAGCTTATTTTTACTAAGTGTCTTCTTAAAAAGAGTAATAGTTTATTACCAGTATAAGTACCTTACAGGAAATAAAGATGTAATTAGGAGATATATTTATGTACAGACATTAACACTCCCTATTAATACAACCATTATTAATGATACACAATTCATTTATGGCTCCTAAAATCAGAGAAGTCAAAACACAGGATCCAGACTGCAGGATTGATGCTATATTCAGAGCTGTTAGTTTCAGCACTACGAGCACAGGGAGCTTTAAAAACGTCTTGGGTCAAGGAAGCAATGTGACTGCCTGCTGGAGATGGAGCTGGGCAAAAATTAACTCCAAATGGCACTTGTTATCTAAAAAAGCAAGGTACACGTAGCTACAACCTGATATAGGGATCTTCCATTGTTTAAGGTATTTGCTTGCAAAAATACACACCATGAATGTATAAATCAAACACAAAGCACACTCAGAAGAGATCTGTACAGTGGTGCACAAGGCAGATGCCACAGCATATTTTTGTACGATGCAAGGCTGCTCAGGATCAGCTCTGGATAATGAACCAGGACAGCTTGGGATCCGATGAAATACAACTTGATGGTGAGAGAAGGCAACGAATAAAAGTACTATCCAAACAGTCAGCAAGTTCATCTAAACTATTTTGTCTTCCATTTCAGTATGAAACAGGATACACTGCCACAAAATTAAACATTCACTCAATTCGACGGACTTTACATCAGAAAAAAAAGCTATTTCTTTAAATCATTTACTGCCTTCATTTTATTTCTAGGAAAGCATTACACACATGCTTTTAATAGAGTATGGAAGGTAAGAATCTATATTTATTTAAAATACCTTATATGGTTGGCATCAATGTAATTTCCTTTTCGCAGGGCAATCTTGAAAGGAGATTCTATCAGTCAGTTTTTAGTTTCTTCACAGATCAGAAAAAGATCCCTTTTCTTTCTTCCCTTTAAGAGAAAGACATTCCATGTAAACATTTGGCTCTACCTATCCAGCTGTATTTTCCATCTTTGCCCAAACAATTTCAGTTTAAGCACTCCTTTAAATATACTTGGCATTTTCAGCGCCTTTGAGCCTTTGATTGTCAGATGTTTATTATGGGGACAGTGGATCAGATTTTAAGATACACAGAAAAAAAAAAACACATTCACAATTTTTCTTTAGCATTGATTCATTTGGACTGCTTTTTTTAGTGTGTGCCAGCAACATTTCTGTAAATTTTATCAAGAAGCTAAGTGTGGTGAATAACAGAGATCTCACAAGTCTTGTTTCCCTTCTATTGTATCCCATGGGTTTCAATAAGCTAGTATGCTCAGTGAATTCTTCTGGTATCAGAATGTCTAAACTCTTTTTTTTTTTTCCTTCTTCTGTCTACAACCAAGCAAGTTCAAAATTGTTTGTTTTAGGGGGCAAGGTGAGATGAGTAAATTCAATCTTTAAACTCTAGCAATTTCATAAGACTGTTCAGCCTATACCTTACTCACTCTTCTCTCCTCACTGCTCTTCTGTTCTCTTTCCAGAGAGTTTTCTGTTCTGATAAATTAGGAGGATTCATATAGCTAGAAGCTCAGGGCAGACAATGCTCAAAGTTGTTTGAAAAAAGCTGTTATAGATCTTTAAGATTTTTATAATCTAAATCCCTGAGACAAGCAAAGGATAGGAACAAAGCTATATCAACATATTTATTCTACAGATGGAAGCTGAGGTACATAAAATTAAACCATATGCGGCAAGTCAGTCAGGGAGTCTGGTTTCAGGGACCTTCTCTGCCTTGAATCCCTGCCCCATACCTTAATAATACACTACAAAAACACAGAAAGCACAGAAAACACATCCTCCGTCCCATTTTGACTATTTTCCTGAGTAAAAATGAAAAGACAGGGAAACTTTCCCTTTTTTTGAAAGTCTTGATAACAGTTGTGAGAGTAAACATCTTTAGAAATTAAGACTCTTTTAAACAACAAAAGCATTGCACAATTGAAAAGTTCATTAAAAGGATTTTGAATGCATTTTGAATATAAATGTATTTTGGATTTTGAACACTCTTTTTTCATTGTTTAAGTATTAACAAGCCAATAATGTTAACAAAATCAGTAAAAACAACGGCATTTCACATAAAAGCAGGCATTTTTAATCTGCCTTCTAATTTTTAAGGAGTAAAGTCTGTCTCAAGAACAGAACTGCTTTGAACTGTCACTGAAGTTGTGAGGCAACAAAACTTACGTTCCCACATACAGTGCCTTTTCCTTCAAAAAAGCAACAACAGATCCTCCATTTGACTCCAACAGGTAGGGCTTTAATGAAACAAGCATCAAGAAAAAACATTCCACCTTTCTGAGTCAAGAATTAATTTATACTTTGTGACTTCAAGACAACAAAGTGAAATTAAACTTATTGGATGGGAAACACAACATCAATAAAAGAACACTGTTGCAATGTCAAGCACTCGAAGTTTAATTCAGATTCTTTCTGAGGCTTTATGCCAATCTCTAATCATGAGTCAGGTCTTTTTCCTTTGTGAGCCATGTTATCCAGTGCCCAGGCTGCTTTTTAAAGGCAATTAAAGGATTCCCCCCATACCTTCTTCAGTGAGCAGTCTCCATATACCACACAGAATACTTCCTTAAAATAAAATGAAACCCAGCAGATCCTTTTACTCCTCTGAGCCATAGCACTTTCCGAAACGCTCTACAATTTTGCTCATCTGGGTGATATTCCCAGGAAGAGCCAGACACACTCTTCAGGTTTGGCACCTCATTACCGCTACTAAGAGGTACTTACAGGAACACTTGCTCCTCCTAAAAGGAAGCTTTCAAATATGACACTTACTTTTGCATAGGGATCTTAACCACATACAGAATTCCCAGGAAGAAGCAACAGTTGCTAAGGACACTGCAGTTAGCCTTTGGGATTCGGGAAGAGACGGCTAACTTAATAAAGTAAGTTTTTAGTATGTTAATAGAAGCAACAATGAAACGTGGCCCACGTTTCAACAAGGATTTTCAGGTTTTCTTGGAGATTTAGAACTCCTTTCTACAAGTCCCTTGGGTGGCAGAATGAACCTCTGTCACTTATTGGATGAACAGTGTATAATATTTTGTGGAATGAAATTAAGCAGCCTGAAATACATGTGAACATGACTAATGAGACAAAATGCAGCAGGAAAAGCAAGCAGATGGGGTGAACATTCTGGAACAGCGCAGCGAGGAAAGCGCTGAAGGCTTGGGGTTTTTTTTTTTTACAGGATGCCTACAGAAACACAAATATAATCTTTGCATTTCTGTCTAAGACTGCATCTGTCAGCACTTTGATGATCTGTGTATCACAAATGAGAGCTGTGCCAGAATACTAATAGTCTCTGTGGAAAACCTTCATTTGTCATTCATTGAGACGCAAAAAGCAAACAAAATGCAGGGAGGGGGAGAGGGAAGGAGTTTTCTTCCACAGTTTGTGGCTTGTTCTTTAAAATGCATTAAAATGATACTTATGCATTTCACTCTCTGAGATCCTCCAAGCAGTGCAGGTACTTGGGAACGAAACACAGAGAGAGAAGGCAGCTCTTATTCACACGATGACAGGAAAAGACTTTCTTAACGATAAAGATTAGTGCTTTACTTAGGAAAGATGCTACCAGAATCAGAGAAAGTTGTAAATAAGTTTGAATTCCTTGATGTCCAGAAGAAAAAAAAAAAGAAAAAAAGGCCATGGTAATTATTCTTTTCTCGAAATCCCAGAGTAAAACACAGGCCCTGGGGTAGCCTCTCCTCAGGAGGTGGCCGTTGGCAGAGGGGCACCCCGCTGCTCGGCACACAGCACGCAGGATCTCTACACCGGGTGTGATGCTTTCCCTTTTTAAATTTTTTTTTTTTTTTTAATTATACTAAGATATTTCATAATTTCACAGAGCATCACTGTTCAGGAGCAAAAAACCCAAAGTCCTTTTAATTCTGAAAGTAACTGAACTCCACTCCGCAACAAGAGCCTCCTAAAACCAGGCATCTTCAGTCAGCAAGATCCTTCAGTCAGTCCTGACCTACATTCCTCATTTGCCAGACGCAGAGATTTGTACAATCTCTATTTTACCATAAATGATTCTTAATTACCACACAGTTTTTAAGCTTCAATTCAAGAAATGTTATAAAGCAAAGCCTCTGTGATATGATGATGATCTTAAATGAGAACTGCAACACACACACACACGATTCTAGCTTATATCATTTGCAATAGGTCCTTCCTGCTCTTCTATTTTAAACCTTGGCAGCAATCCAAACTATTAGCAAAATCCAGTAAAATCCAGAAATGTCTTTCTTCTTGTTTCTAACATAACTTCTGTTAAATGGAAATATCTTCCACAGCACTAATAAAATTTCGGTTTTATGAGTTCAGTGCATTTTACCGGTGGTCAAATGGGGTCTGCGAACATTCTGGTAGGCATCTCTGCCAATGACATGTACAGAATATTGTATAATGTCAACACAGACCAAGCATCCAATTGAGTATTGCAGGGAAAAGTATCCACAGATAACTTAGTTCTTATCACTGCTATAAAATGATATTGTCCTACTGTAATGGTGCTGGTAAATAAATTCAGCTGTAAAGCGGAGTTTCAGCCATTTTCTAGAATAATTTGTATTGAAAGAGAGGGCCTAAGCAGTATTTACACAGCTTTTAAGAGTTCATATAATGCACAATATATTTATGGATTGAATCATAATTGTATACAGAGAAAAGCAAACAACTATAAAGGAAGCCAGTAGCAACAAAGTTTAAAACAAATAAAAGACTTTGGTGCAAAGACAAAAGTATTTTGTTCAACAAGTGGATGATCTCTTAAACTCTCAGAAAGACGGCTGGGATGCAAAAATGGTTTACAAAGGTTTATGGGGAAACTGAATCCATACATATAGAATCTGTACATACCAAGCTGTTCATCTTCTGCAGAAATCTGCTGGGGTTTGTGGGAGGCAGGATGCTGGACTACACAGATCTATGAAAGCTCCGGTCTGAATTCATGGGTTCATTCTTTGGTTCCAGTAAGAGTTTGCCCTGTAATTTTGGCAAATTCTTTTGGCAAAAAGGCTGTTTGCTGCATCTGCATCACTGCTGACCTGCACGGCACCACAGGGCAGCCCCTTTCTGCTGAACCAGCACATCGGGCTTCAGCTCGGCGTGTCTGTGGGCACGAGGAGTGTCACGCTACGGAGCGGCGCCCTGGGGCTGGAGGGCAGCCCTCGGACATCCATGAAAAGTGCATGATTCAAAAAGCACGTGAGGAATCCCAGAATCCTTAAGGTTGGAAGGGACCTCTAGAGATCACCCAGCCCGACCCCCTGCTCCAGCAGGGACACCCAGAGCACGGGGCACAGGGCGGCATCCAGGCCAGTTTGGGAGATCTCCAGAGAAGGAGAAGGGAGTTTGACATTACCCTGGAAGAGAAGTGTAGCTCAACCTTCCGAACAGTAATTCCATAAGCAGTTTGGGATTAAAATCTGCCAGATGTTTAATACACTTTTATACACTGTATTCGACAGTGCTTAACTGGGTACTTAGAAAGAAAAACAAACTTGGGAGATACATGGGCAGCACCTTTGTGCTGTTACCCTTCAAGGAAATGTGCCTCTCCTCACATATCACTGTTGAGGCCGTCGTGTCTTCCAGTGTCTCAGTAGGCTATTTTTTGACTTTCTCTTTGGGAATATTTTTCCCCATGGGAAGACCAACTGAAAATCTTGTTTTTTTATTAAGCTCACTGAAACACTGATCCTTTTCTCTACATATTCTTTCTCAAAAGCAGCAAGGCAATAAATATACGCACATACACACATTAGTCTGCACTGGCAACTGTATCACTGTTCATGTTGTCATTTAAGTGAGAAGAGCCAAGATAAGTATTTTAAATACTTCCCTGTGCTATTAGCCTTTGTTAAAAATCTGATATAACAAATTACTCTTCCAAATGCCACTTTTTGTACTCAGTGTCTTTTTGTCTTTAGCTACATCTCAGATTATTAGCATCTGTTTTCTACTATAGCCAAAGTAGACTGTGGCAGATATCTTGTTCTGATATTCTAAAAACCTTTTTTCCTCCATATGAATGCTGAAACATATACTAAAAAATAAGAATCAATAATTCACTATAGAAAGAACACATCAGCTTTATGATTTCTTTATATTGTGCCAAGTCCTATCTCCAAACCTTTATTCTGACCTCTCTTTGCAAACTCATTCCAAACTGACCAACCCATTTACTTGCTACTAAGGAACAATTTCAAGATTAAACTCTGCGTGTGACCTTCGGTTTATGAAAGACATCAACACGCAGGATCAAACTGATGGTATGAGGTTTCAGTGAAGATGGAATACAAACTTGCTGGATTTTTTAATGCCAGAAGTGGAGGCAAAAACACACACACATAAAACTAATAAACTACCACAGAAAGGGAAGGTTTTGAGTTCTGTCTTCTTGCTCTCTGCATGTCACCAATTAGTAAATAAGAAAGTTAACTGATGTGACTAGATGATAACTTGCAAAGCCAAATTAATAAAGTTGTTTGTTGACATCCAGTTGATGTACAGTGTGCCAATCTCTATCTAGAAAATATTGTGTGTCCTTTTTATAATGACAAAACAAATTTCACAAAGCTCAGGGCAATGAGAGTTTACAGATTATCAAGATAATGAACATTATCTCTGGTGGGATTCTTTTCAAAACTAGAGCTTACATCTAATGAGCTTGGAAAGATTCCCCTACAAACAGCTTTGATTAAGTTTCACATTCTCCTCACTGTCAGAAAGAAAAAAAAAGCTACTTGCAAAGTGCTGTTTCCTAACTGCAACGTTTTAGAAGAAGGTTGCTGTTTCCTCTGGCAAAGACTTACCATAAAAAAATGCTGTAGCCATGAAACTAAAAAAAAATACAATCAAATGACAAATCCCAGAAGGCAGGAACTTATCACGTGCATCCAGACAGAGCTTTCTCACAGCTAGGGATCAGATAAAGATTTTAATTAGCTCCCTTGAAAATTGGTGTTCACATTAAAAACGAAAGAATAGTTGATCATTACTTCTTTTTCATCTAATATCCAAGAAGTTTGGATAGCCTGTCTGTATATACATTAAAGGTTTAAAATCAAGCAATGACACAGGTAAGCCTATAAAAAGGTCTAATTGTGGTAAATGACAACAGAGAAGCTGTTTACAAGGGCAGTGCTCTTAATTTTAATCTTGGACATCCAGTTGCCCAATGGGTCAACACAAGTTGGACAAATAGTTTTTATAGTTGCAATTCGGAAAAGGGGAAAAAAAGAGGAACAGCAGAGCCAACTCACAAGAGTGAGAGCCTCTCAACAGCAATGGTATAAATTACAACACTAAACATGAGATTTTAAAATTAGTTCAAACAAACAAATAGGCCGAGTATATGGTTAGTGCAGCCTTGATGGAGTAAACAGCACAAGGCCTACACTTATCTTGTTGGATCTTCATCTTTTATTTAATACCTTGCACGTATAACATTAATGTAATTAATGTGTTAATGTCTGTTCTGCAATTCTACATTAGCCAAGATGTGGTAATGATTACATTTCAAATGACTTTGATTTGTCTCTGAAGACTACTTCCTTAACCAGGAGAAGACCCCATGACAGAACATCTACTAGGGTGGGAAAACAGCACATAGGGCTTCTGCGGGGGTGCAGCTGAAATGCAGCGTTACAGTCCTTTCATTCCCACCTTAACTAGACAGTCTGAAAGACAACAGAGTCTAATTGCTGATTAATGCTTTTATTTGCCTCAAGCCTCAAAATAGGCAGACACAATTTTGTTATTGCATGATGAGTTCTGAACACCAAAAATAAGTTCATACTTACTGATATAGTCCTTGCATGATGAGAAAAATAGCATGACTGAGGTTTCATTACTTCAAGCGCATCACTTCTTACAAAAATCCATTACAAACACTTAAGAAGTCTACTTAGCTTACTAAGGATTTCCTAAGTTTTGTCAGTATTATGACTAAGTCTTAAAGACTGTGAAGTAACATATGTGCAGTAATGCCAGCGGTTTTCTGAGTGCTTCTGACAGAATGCTAAGTAAAACAGAGTATCTGATCAGGGAAGTTAATAACACAGCTCCACAAAACCTTCAAATAAACAAACAGCCATTGACATAATCAGGATGTTAGTCAACATCTGGATCCAAATTACCGTTTGTTTTGTTTTCCATTTTTCAATAAAATACTTGTAATTTAACTTCAGATAAACTAACACAGTTACTTTATTTCTAGTTGTTGGCTTTTTGGCCATCTTTGAACAGCTGGAGTCAGAAGGATTTTCAAGCTTCAGGTCTTCATCACTCCCATGTTTCAGTTCACGTCAGCATGAGACTCAGCTGCATGCATTTCCTTCCTCCCATCTTTTCCACCACAGTTCCCAGGCCCACAGGACCTAGAAACAGGAGCCCAGAAAGCTCTACTCATAAGGGGAGGTGCAGTTTTTGAGATCACTGTTTTCAAACCAGATGCCCCTTCCATTTCCATCCCATTCACCTCTATTTTCTTATCATTCCACTCTCCTAATTTCAGTATAATAAAAATAATTGCCACAGCAACAACTTGTATGTTACAGACACCATAAATCTTCATGTCCATAATTGTATCATTTCTCTCGTTTTCTTTCTTTGTTTCCTTCTTTCTTTCTTAAATTGTCCAATTTCTTCCCTGTAATTAGCATCCTGGACAAATTCTCTAGTTCTCGACCATCTCCTTGAGTACTTCAACATTTTTCAGCTTCCTTGCATGCTGTACATTTCTTTCATTTCTCTTAAAACTACACATATCCCCTAATCCACCAAGGAACTGTTTTGTCATGGCCTCTGGTGGCCGCTCCATGGAGCTTTGTGCCTGAAGAGGACTCTTGCAGGTTAGCTCTCAATAGCAGCTTTTATTGATAGAAACACAACTTCTAAAGCTTATGAACACACACATATAAAAAAGTAGTGAAAAGATGGAAACAAAATGTTCCAATTTTAATTCCATTTCAGAGTTTTGTCCGGAAATATTATAATGTGGCCAACGATTACTGGGATCAGAACTTAATCTCCTATATAAATATTATATTACACTGCAGTCAGGAAAAACAGCAGGTTGACTCAGTGCAATGTTGTCAGTTTAAACTGAGCTGAAACAAACTCGAGCAGCAATTCATAGCACAATAGCCCTGCTGGCAGTCGCACACGCTGTCCAGGCTATTTAAATATTCTTTAACTGATTGCTCAGAAAGACAAAATCAACAGTGTGCAAAGGCTCTATGATGAATCATCAGGTAGTTTAAGCAAAACGTGCCTTGATTAAATGTTTTGTTTCTCAACCACCTGCATTGTATTGTCTGATGGACGAGGACAGAGCAAATTGTTCTCAATCTCAGTCAGTTTTCCACAAACCAGGCAAGCCTACAAATGGTAAGGTTTGTTGTGCTGTGAGACTGATGCTAAACTGAAGAGCTGAGCACTATGCAATTCCAATTACTAATTTTTGGCCAAGGATTTTGTATCAGCTATTGTTAAAGATGAAACTAATCCAGATTTACCAAACCTCTAAGTGCTTCGTGTCATAAAGAAGTAATTTTACTTTTTGTCTCTCCATTTTCAAAATACATCTATTAGTCCTCTTGAAATGCAATTATTCAGTTGAGTGTTTCTTTTTACTCAGTTGGCAACCAGGTTACAACTAGAGTAACTGCAGGCACGGCTCAGTCAGATCATGCCTCCTATCCACCAGCATTGGCACTCTCAGCTGGTACATACAGTCTTCTGATTAGACAGGAAGGTATTTCACATGTGTGAAGGTGCATGAGAGTACCAAGTGGCACTTAAAAGTGTGTAAATGGGTAAGCACCTTATTTCCATGGATTTTCATGGGAGTTACACAAATATAACATCTAGGCAGTTTGGTAAAATCTACTGCATACCTCCCTTCAGCTTTGGTCACCTCCAAACATTTCTTACGTTCTGAGTCAACCAGATATCCCAAAAGGCAACAATGAGACTGGAACAATATATAGCAATATAGCAATATATAGAATATAGCAATTCTTAAAATCAATGCAGCTTTTCCCTACTCTTTATGGGATTTCAGTTCTCAGCCTTTTGGAATTGTATTGAGGATCATTCTTTGTAGTTACAGTATTGTAGATTTATGCCATTGTTGATAAAAAATGACAGGAATTAAATTAGTAACAACTGGCTTTTACAGGAGTCCATTTAAGGAGTTAAGGACTAACTGAATCTTTCCTAGATCGG
>JAVCKT010025857.1:0-12889 GCA_032273925.1 Rhynchotus rufescens
CCATGATATCCAAGCTATCTGTGACTACATGAGCACAACCTTCCTGTGGAAGTCTTTAGGACACCAGTTACAGCTTTAGGACACCGATTACACTAACACCCCTGCTCAGTAAGGCCATGTATTCCCAAATCTCAGCAATTCTCAAGCTGCTCCCACCTGTGGCAGAATAAAGGGACGAGATAAATACAGGATCAGGCAGTGAACTGTTTTCCCACCATAGTGCTGCTGGCTTTTCCTTGCTCTATTTTGTGGGTTTATCATCTGGCCTAACAGAAGGTGAGAGCTTGCTGGTAGAATCTTAATTTCAACAAATGGTAGAAATTATTTGAAAAATAATTTGTATAAATGATATACTCCATCCTTCCTAAGAGGAAGCTCTCAGGGTTGTTTTTAGGACAGCTCTAAAATTAACTTTGCAAGATCTGTCCATCAATGGCCTTTCTATGAATGCAACTCTAAGAGCTGAGAGGACCATGAGCAGTGAAAGAGTCTGTTTTACTGAGCACCTTAGATTTTTCATTCCCTGAAAATACTCACCATTAAAATGCTTTAGCTGAGATTTTCAAAGCGATGTGGGCAAATCCTCAGCACGTCTCACATTAATTAACAGCAAGTGTGTGGGTAATTCCCTGTAGTACTTCGATAATGTCAGCTTTTCTTTTTTTTTCTTTTTTTTCCAATCCATTTAGCATATCCACATGGGACAGAAGGGGTGAAACCCGTATGGCAGCTGTTAACTGCACCTAAAAACAACACCGTTTTCTTCTGACCTTCCAAATATCTGAGCTTTTCAGACACATTCTGATCTGTCATTCTGGGCAGATTCAGAAACGTGAAATAAATGCATTTCGTCCCAACACAGATCTGAGGCAAGTCGAACAGATCATCTAAACAATATTCCCCTGCTTAGAGGACTTGGGGGAAGTGGGAGGAGAAAACCTTTATGTTTACTGTTAGTTTTGGGAAACCCATTGGGAGGGCCTGCACAATTAACATATTAATGAAGGCTGGCCTCAGATGTGATGCCTGAAAGCAATTATAGGCAAATAAAGAATATTAATGCAAGGAAAAAATTCATGCCTCCTTGGGACCGGGAAGAACACAGTCCATTCAGCCTGGAAACAGGGATGGGTTTTATCCTTGCCCTAGGGGAAGGAATCCCATCCTGCTCTGCCTGGGAAAGGCAGCATTTCCAACACTCAGCACTAGCACAAGATTTTAACTTTATTTCCCGTTAGCAGCAGGTGAGAACTACAGAAGAGGCAGCTAGAAAACAAGGTTCCCAATTCCTGTTCGATTCTGTTTTCTTCTTTTAAGTCCCAGCCTAAACCAGACCAAAACCTAACATGTGCCGAATTCCCCAGGCCCTGCAGCCACTTAGTGATATTGATGCTGCTGTCAGCTTTCATGAGCAGAGCGGGGATGACAACCTCACCAAGGAGCAAAGGGAACACCAGCCCTGAGGCCGAGAAACCAGGAGAGCGACCACAAGGCGAGCTCCTGGCAGCTCCCAGTGGCTGTGGCCCCTCAGGACGAGCCCCTCAGACCTCCACACATCACATACGAAGCTCTTGGGACTCGAGCTAAATGAGGTAGCCCTCTCTATTCTCCTTTTTTGATGAATATACCGAAGTCTTACACAATTTTACATCTATTTTTTTTCTTTTAAATTGCTATCGACTATTTATAGGCCAGGCAAACATACTTGTGTTGTCCCTTCACCTGCTTTGTTAACACTACAAGCCCAGAAATCCGTTTGCTGAGCTTTAACTGCCTCTGTCCTATTCACCAAAGGAACATTTTCCAAATAAGCAAGTGAAGAATGATCTAGGGAATGCCAAAATTTCCTTGCCATAAGGCCCTTATATGTGACTTTAACCTCAGCAAGTAAATGTTGCTTTCATATACACCTACTTTTAATGCTACCAAGTCAAATATGCTCTTTTCTATGCAGGGGCACCACAATATCTTCTTTTAACTCACTTCATCTTGCTTTGCCAGGGTAGATCTCAATGTCCTTCCTCCTGCCACCACAGAGCCATGGGATCAGAGCTGCCAGTGGGGTCTCTGCTCCCTGCTGACTTGCTCAAAGGTCATGAGGAAACCTCTGGTGATGAAGACATGTTGTCTGCAGCTGTGATACAACCTCTTCTTACTGGATGGCGGCCAGGCTGCATCCAGGACTCCAAAGGGTGCATCTAATTCCCAACAAACAACGGGAAGACACGTTCTCAGCAGCCAGGACACTCCTTGCTCCACGCATGATCCAATGCACAGCTTCTATAAGCACAGATCAGTTTTCCAGAGAAAAAATACTGTTGCGAAAATGCATAGAAATCCACAGAAAAAAACCGACACACACACAACAAGGAGCTGGAAATGACAGTTCACCAGTGCTGAGGACTGGCTTCTATCACCACACGTACGCTGACCCTTCCTCACCTGTGTGACAACTGCAGAGCCACAGACCTTTCAGGATCTTATCAAAATAAGATAATATCTTATTAATATCTACCTCTTAGCTTGTTAGTACTAGTGTTATGCATAATATTTTGTTCATTTTGTAGATCATTTTGTATTTTTAACTACTACATAGCTTACAGAGTTTCCTTTCTCATGCAAACAGCTGCCAATATGATTTAAAGCCTTGGAAAGTTTCTAGGAAAAGAAAAGGAAAAGGCCTCACAAGTCATGATCTTTGCCTCACAAAGCATAATTTTGTAAAGCAAAATGCCTGAATTTTTCCTATTTATCCTCTTCCAGTTAACCTGTCTCATTCTATATTTCATAGTCCAACAAAACATCTCATGTGTTTTGGTTTGCTCCCTTCAAGAAAAGGCAGCTGAGATCATTTCTTTTCAAGACTCTGAAATTTCTTTTGCCTCACTCCAAAGCATTTGCTTTTGCTCTCTGTACATGAGTATGAGGGGACTCTTGGAGGGATAACTACTTCTCACAAATCTGCTGTTGATTAGTTCTGTTATTACTCCACTATTGGAGCAAGATTTGGTGACGGCCTCTGCAAGGGTAGGATGTGACTGGTTCAAATCACCTTATTGACTTCCACATGTGCTGGAAGGAATTTATTGTGAAATTCATGCACTCGGAGAGCTGGATTAAAACTATATTTTTTCATACTGAAAATGCACGTGTCAAATACATCACTGAAATTGAGAAAGAAAGCCAAGAACACATTTGCAATAGTACCTATGAAATATTTATATAAATTGAACAGAAAAATGGAAATAACCTTAGTAAGCAGGAATATTCAATGTTTGTATACAAAACATTGGGTATTGAGAGTTTGGAGCTGTATGAAACCGTTTTGCTAAGAAATTTTTGCATGAGGAATCATAATAGCGTTATAATATGAGTTACTCCTTGATAGTACAATACAAACCTCTAGCAGGTTTGTATTCCTGCCTTTTTGCACCTGATGGAAGGGAACAACTGAATGATTTGTTGCTAATTTAGGGATGGTAGGTAAGTAAATTAAGTCCCAGCATCCTATCAATTCACCCTGTGTGTACAGTGAAGTGTCTGGCATCTGTTGGAATGAGCCTCCTACAGAGTAGGCAGGAGCAGAATCCCTTCTCAGAGAGAACCAAGGATCTGCCATACAGAGTATCCCTCGCCGTTCCTTTTCCGTTGTCTCCCTTATTGCAGCAATGTGCTCACACAGTAAGGCAGATCACAGAAACTCTGCAGTTGACTCAATCACTTTGAAACTGCACCCTACCTTGTGTCTTTCTCTTTCCACAGACATTCACAAATCTAGCTAAACTTCTAGCTTAGAAACTTAGGCTTGGTGCTGAAAACTATGAGGTCTAAATGCTCTCTCAACCTCACCTCGTCTCCGGCCTTCTGCAGCACGATCCTACAGGAAACATCCTGACAATGATGGACTTATATTCTGTAGAGACAGAGTTTACTTATAGCAAGCTGGCAGAAAAGTCAAGAAAACAAAACGCAAAATAGGGAAGCCTTAAATTTCCCTGGCAGGTACCCGTGGGTTATTTCAATGTTGAGGCCTTTATCAGTCTTTGATGTAGTGGGATCTTTGGAGCAGGACATTTGTGGGCAGAGAAAAACCCTCTGCACATTATAACAAAGGTATGTATTTACCCAAATTGTCTTCTGCTGTCAAGCTCTCTCCTAACACTACCCGTAAGCATCTAACACGTGACTGGGCTAGGTGGCAAAGGCAGTGCTATGGGTAGCGTTATCTGGAACAACTACAAGCTCTTTCCTACTCATAACAAACCTTAAGCAAACCTTTCAATTGGGAAATAGGGTGTCAATCTGAAGCAGTGCTGGTCCACAGCTTGGCCTAACAGATGGCACATCCAAAAGGTGCTTCCAGGAATTGCTCTGGGGCTGTCTGATGAAGCATCTTTGAAATCGATGTGCTCTCTAGCTTCTGGGGCCTGAGTGGTCCCCAGTTTTTTGAAGAAATCTGTTCCTCGCATTCTCCAGAGAGGCGGAGCATTCTCATGACCTAATGATACAACCTCAGCATGTATCACTAGTTATACCTAAATATTAGAGCTGAATAAATTGAAGGACTACAGGAACTTAAGGAAAAATTTCTTGGCAGTGAGGGTGCCAGAGCCCTGGCACAGCCTGCCCAGGGAGGTTGTGGAGTCTCCTTCTCTGGAGGTCTTCCACACTTCCTTGGATGCAGCCTGTGCCACGTGCTCTGAGTGACCCTGTGTGTGCAGGGGGTTGGACTAGATGATCTCTGGAGGTCCCTTCCAACCATAAGGATTCTGTGATTCTATGAATCAGTTTTCACAGAAGACATTTTGCCAAATGACAGAAGTTTCCACCATCACTGATGATGAGGACAACTGCAAATCCAACACAATCAGGTTTGTCTTAGAGCCCTTAAGCTCCAGCTTCCCCTTTGAGATCGTCTTTTTTCCACCTTATTCACCACTAAAATAAGTAGACCAGACTTAAATGAAGCTCACCAGTATCTCAAATGACAATAAAAAGCAACTGTGGAGCAAGTGAACGCTTCCTACCAGTATCAGATCTTGATTTCCCCAGGTGCTGCTTCAAATCACTGTTTCTCCTCTTTGTTCAATTTTTTTTGAGAGGGAGCAAGGTGAACTTTGATGTCTGCACAGAAATACTGTGCTGAGGAAGGGGCAGAAAGCTCAAACAAATCACTTAGAAAGGGAAATCACTGCTGCAGCTCACCCGCATTATGCAGGAGAGCAAGTCATCTATGGCATTTGACTGGTTCTCATAATTTAAGCAAGATGGAAAATGTTAATAATCATGCCTGCTTCACTGTATTTCTCTTCGATGCAATGTCTTTTTTACCTCCAGTTTAAAGGGAATGCTACAAATTGAACAGTTTAGGCTCTCTTTGTCATTTATTTTAGTAAAGAACATGGGAACGCAAGTCTGCTAACAATGAAAGCGGAATGAAATGAGAGAATATTTTTAAGAATAGAAGGCACAAACTAAGCAAGTTTGGGAATTGCTCCTTTAGAAAACATTTCTTGTCTTTTATGACTCACTTCAGTGCTTTCATCCCACATTTAACACTATAAGGGGAAAAGACAGAAATGGGAAGAAAAGAGAAAAAGACTTTTTTACTGCGTTTTTCTTCAAATAACTGTTTTAAAACATTAAGTGTTAGTGGTTGTTGGCAGCTTGCAGCTCTAGATCGCGGCAGGGATGTTGCAGGAGGCGTGAAAAGTCTGCTCTTTGAGGCTTTTAGAGCAATTTCAGGCACCAGAGAGGAACAAACTGTAACTCGGCTTTCTTTTAGGTCTGTTGCCCATTTTTGCCCAGGCCCTGTTTGAAACCTGGAAAACAGTTAATGGTCAAAAAAACAACTAAACAGAAAAGTATTAATTGTTTGTACTGGGGGAAAAAAAAAAGCCTGTCAGCTAGTGAGGAGGAAAGGAAGCCCTTTCAAAGCAGGTCTGCCTACACAGTAGACTTCAGCACAGAACAGTGCAAGAAAAATTCCTCTTGGGGAACAAGCAAGAAAAGAAAGACAGGAAGGGCCTAATTAAAAGTGAAGGTCTTGCAGTAAATAAATGATTAAGCTTGCTTCAAAAGTGTGTAGAAACATTATTCTCTGAGAAGAATACTAAGTTACAACGTAGGAAAAGTCTCCAGGAAAATCGGTGGGAGACAAATTTGTTTTTATAGAGAATAGCACTGATTTACCACCGTTTTTTTTTTTTATTTAATGAGCAGAGCATCAAAGCTCAGGTATGTCTGCCTAATCACTTAAATCAGAAATCCTGTGGCTTTTAGGCACTGCATATCTTTGTTCGGATACAAAATAAAAATCTAATAAAAGTTTATTATTGCTATTTTGGGGATGTCTTCTCCCTGTATAGTAAGATAACCCCATTTTTTTTCATTTCAGAAATAATTTTATATGCAGACCACAGTCTTGATTCAGTATCACATTAAAGTATATGACTAAATCTACCAGTGGGAAATAAAATTAAACCAGTGCTTAAATGTCTTCTTAAACTATCGTCCCTGTTGTGAATTCCCTGTTTCATTGAAAAAACTACAAAGCTCTGGACAAGAATGCACTCTATAGGGCATGTGTCTCTACAGGAACACAGAGTATTCTGATGCTCATTCTCTGGAAAACTTAATAGTAATAGGATAGTAGGCTACCAAAATATAATCACAAGAAGGTATAATCACAAGATGAAAACATAATTTAACATGCAGGCATCTTAAGAAAAGTGCTACAATTAGCTAAGGAAGAAAGAGCATAGAGGATTTTTTTCTTTTTCATTAGAAAAGTATACTTGATATTTAACGAGCTGCTATCAGTTGCATTATTTTAATGAGCTTAGGTAAGGCTAAATCCAGAGATTTGTTATTTTGATTAGCTAAATGAGCAGGCAGGAAAGCCACCGACAGTCCTCGTCCACCGTAGCACACTTGGTTCAACAGGGCCATGAGGGAGAACACCAAAGCCAACACACCAGAACATCCACACAGTAAATAAATAAACAAATTTTTGCTCACTACTGTGGTCAGATAAACATCACAAATAATACTACTTGACAAGAGCAAAGCATTTTGAGACTCTAAAATAATACATTTAACAAGGAGCCATAAGGACCCGAGTTACAAAGTTGCTAAGAGCCAAGCAAGTACAGTTGAACATGTGTTCAATCTATGTTTTGTATAGACTTATAACCCTAAAAATAGAGTGCACCTGCACATTGTAGCCTTAGTTCATTTGTTTTGTGGCTTAGGGTATTCATCAGTTGAAAATGGTTGGACTTTCCAAGAGATACATTGCATTAGGAGTAGAAATAAGTAACTTTTACTCAAGTTGCTGAGTTTTCTGCATCAGACATATGGACATACAGGCTAAGTGGAGTGCAGCTGTTCCATTACTGCAAACTTACTTACGTTCCAAAAGCTTTTTCATTAAAGACGTCCATTGCACTGCCTCTCCTTCCGACTGTATCTGCTGGGAGAAAGACATTTGGGTTGGTCTCACCCTAAGCATTACCCTCCAAGTTTGCTTTATGGTAGCTGCTGCAGCAACAGCAAAGAGTTTTAGTGTGCCCATGACTGGTGGGCACCCTTCAGGAGCCTGAAGCCTGTCCTCAGGTACGCCCAGGGTCAGAATTTGGCCCTGTTTTTAAAAATAAGCCAATTATTTCCGTCTCAGTTCATGTTCTCCACACACATTTTCAACCCTCCTTAAAGATAAGTTATTACTATACACAAATTACAACACATAGACTTAGGAGTTAATAATTTACTTGTCTAGCTGGGGAATTCTCCTTTTAGTGCATTATAGATGAAGCACAGACAAATTCAGCACTTTCTTGAATTAAGATCATCCAGCCAATCTAATTCTGAATATATCAAGCAGTGCTGCTCTCTATGGGGACAATTTAGAATAAAGTCTGCCACAGTACAAGAAACAATGTCAAGTATTAGTGAAGATGGAACGGAAATCTATAAAAGATGTCAACATCATTAGTAGCACAGTTTGGATTACTAATCTCTGCTCTTCCACAGCAAATATGGGGTTTTTTTTTGTTCTCTACCACAAAGGTCACCAGTCCTTCACATATGTTAAGAAGGTTCTGCAATGTATAAATGTTTATATAAGAACTGCGACGGGCAGATTAGACTAAACTGTTCTCTCCTTGTGTTGAGATGTTAATCAGAGGCTAAGCAGATGACTCATAAGAGTAACAGTGACACAAAAACTTTGTCCTTCCTGGGCATATAGTTTTAGGCATGTAGCAGCCTTATGATGATGATGTATATGTGAAGAACAGCAGAAAAATAAGCAGAAAAATAATGGTTTCATAAGGCCATTTCCCCTGACACCAGTACATCCTCCAGTTGGCTAGTAAAGGCCACCGAACAGCAGGATTTCTGGCCCATCTTTCAACAGGGCACCTTCTACAGCTTCTATCGGATTGTGTCCTTCGTGTCTCCCCTTCATTTTTAAATCTGAGCAACACTGGATCCACGTCTTGCTGTTAATTGTCCTTCATTAGCTCCCTTGCAGGTTTGATTGGTTTGACTCTTCACCCTAATTGATTTGCTACTGCAATTGACTTTCTCTTCCCCTGATTTGCCTTGTGTGTTTTATCATCATTTTAGATTGTAGAAGAAACACAGAACGGAATTAAATTCGCAGTAATTGCTTATTACCATCTTGTGCTTTCATTTCTCTCCCTTGAAACAACTGCACATGGCTTCAAGTCTGGGCTGCACCATCTTTACACCACTATCTGTTACGGTCCTGAAATGTTGTCCTACTTCTTGTTCTGCTTCCTACAGCCCTGTTAAAGGAAGAGCAAAGGGAATCATCCAACATGCTGCTCTTAGGCCCATTCAATCTCCTTCTCTCACTCATCCATTAAAACCCTTTGGTACCACTTCTACAGGAATTTTGCTTTCAAATTTTTGGAAAAGCAAAAAGCTGAAAAACAAAACAAAACACAAACAAATAAACAAAATTTTTCCCCACATATATACATATAAATGAATTAAAATCAAGCTGGGCACAGCCACAAATGTATGTATCCGTGAAGTGAAATAAGGGCATATTACTAACCAGGGAGAAAGAGACTGATGGAAGCTCAATACAAGTTAAATTGTGTGTAGAGAGAACAGAGACTAGAGAGTGAGCAGCTGCAGAAAATTCGATAGAATGAAACTAGAGATGGTTAGGAAATATCTTTTCCAAGGTTTGAAAATTTTATGTTATAAAGAAAAAAAAATATTTTTTAAAGTCTGATCCACAGTGGGACAACCCCCCCAAGATTTTTTTCAAAGTGTTTTTCTTTAGCAAAGAGGGGCTGGTTTTATTTTTTAAGGAAAAGACAGAAAGTTATTCAGTCGTGGAATTACGCCTCTAAGATACTCAGGGGAAATTTCCCCTTTCCAGGAAAAGTTAATTTTTGCTGTTCTGCTAACATGGGGCTGACAATAATCACAGGCTATGAGTGCTTGTTACTTAGGACACCCTACAAGGTCCATCCTTAGGGTCTTCTTGAGATACTGCTACTTACTGAAGATGGGACATCTGCAAGCGGAGAGCATTCGTAATGTTAAGACAGTTTGTGCAACTCGAAGATTTCACAAAATTATCTACTGTAATCTCTCAAAACGTACAACATTCGCTTCGGTTTGATCAAGCTGTATCCAGCATCTCTCTTTGCTGATTTTGTCAGCACCAAATGGAAGCATGGCCGGCTAACTGAGCAGTGAAAAATAAAGTTCTATGAGACTCTGAAAATATCACATTTTTTTTGGATTTAGCTCTTTATGATTATTTTGTCACTAAGCACACAAATAGTTGTCATTGTCTTTTTTTTTTTAATTACATGTTTATAATTCTCTAGATAGGTTTTAAAATCTCTTTCTGGCATGCTACATTTTTATAGCTTCATTTACATTGTTCTGCTATATTGCAAAACCGTACATATTATTGGAAAAGCAAAAAAAGGCACTTAATTTATGGAGAGTCTCGATTTTAATTGCACTTTCTTCTTTCCCCTTTTTCTTAATTAGAACACTTGTTAACTGAGTTTTCAAAAGCTGAACCAAGGCTTTCTTCCACTGCTCAATGGCTCCAAACAAACATTTCATTGTATTTATTCTCTGGAGTTACGAGAAACAGCAAAACGGTAATAAGAAATATACCACCGTTTATACTAAATTCATGTTTTCAGGATGGAATAATTAAAGTTACTGTGTAAAATGTGCTATGCTGCCACTTCATATACTGCTTCCAGGGTGCTCAGGATGCAGATGAACTCTTTAGGAGACCTAGCCAGTCTCCTGTGCACACAGCAGGCTCTGCTGTAATACAATTAACATGAAGGCTTGTGTTCAATATTCACCAAGACGACACTGTTCTCCATAGTCAGGATCTTCCCTTCTCTGCTGGCTTGTTTGAACCTGACCTGGAGCTCGTTCATTTTAACGAGGGTGACTTCCTGTGAAAATCAAAGGACATAAGACAATGTTCTTGTATATGTATATGGAGGTCTTCAAAACCCGCCTGGATGCCACCCTGTGCCACATGCTCTGGGTGTCCCTGCTTGGGCAGGAAGATTGGACTAGATGATCTCTGGAGGTCCCTTCCAACCTTGAACATCCTGTGATTCTGTGATTCTATGTATCTGCGTGTAGACACACCTATATGTTTAAACACATGCATTTATGAGATGAGCTCAGAAATGGGAGTTGACTTGGTTTGCCCCTATGTACTAATATTTAATATTTTTTTTCTCCTGTAATTTGACCTTATCCACAGTTTGAATACACTTCACTTCAGCCAGAGGTGGGTGAGTCTGTGTCCACCAGCTGGCTTTGAAAACAGGGCGCTGTTTTGACAGGTAAGTTTAGCCTCATCTGTTACTTGCAAAAATTGGTGTTAATTGCACAATACTGAAAATGGTATTCTGCAATGGCAGTTTATGGCAGAATATCGCTAGAGAAATCTCTCATTTTCAAGTATTCTTATAAGAACCCAATCCACCTGATGGACAAACTACTACTGCGTAATTGTGACCCACGCACATGCCATAAATAGCTGTCAACATTGCTTATGAACTATGTGTTCAGCAAGACTTTGGAACCAGAGGGATCCTACTTGCAGCCTTTCATTTAAATCAAAGGTACCATCAATGTCAACCTTTCACGGCCCGTTACAGCTTTGACCTGGCCTCGAACATAAAGAGAAACAGACTTTTGATGAGAAAGTCGGGGCAAGCAGCATGCAGATTGGTCAGGTCATTGCCTACTCGCACTTTAGAACCCGTGCTCGGGAAATACTGGCTACTTCTGCTAATATTCACACCACTCTGGCAAAGACATCTTAATCCTAGGGATTAAGGATGGAGGCTTTAAAGCACAGGTAGATGATGCAGTAACTTTATCGGCATCACAAACACCCACGGCACTAAAGACTTCCAGCACTATTTCTGGTATGCCTGGGTTTACCTCTTTATCCATAGCATTTCACATCTATACTGCCTGTATTGATGGCACTGTTCATAGAAAAGGCATCAAGCTTATGGAAAGCTTATGGAAAACAGAGCTGCCCATTTACAATTCATCATTATAAACTCTGTTTATCAGCAAAGCAACACTGAGGCTGCAATTTTAAAAGAATTCAGTTCAAAGCCATATAAGTAAAATTTCTTCATTTGTCTGAAGTGGAGTTGTTCTGGAATAATACTCTGCTACAGCATCATTAAAATCTGTGAAAAAATCACAGTGACTCTGATCTGCTCAAATTTCACTTAGCAGTGCTTCCCCTTCTGTGCTGATCAAGCACTTCTAAGCGATGGCAAACAGTTGTCCAAGGAAAGCAAATGGATTTTTCTGACAGTTATTTGCCTACATTCAATAATGTCATTCTTTGAAGCAAGTTCATCAGTGCACAGAAAAACAAGCTTTTGACTTTTGGGATTTGAAAGTCCGAATGACTGCAGCTCAGCCTTGCAAAGCATATATATATATTTATATTATATATTTATATTTATATATAGCTGTGTGTATGTATGTACATTTATCCATACATACACACACCTTCCAGGTATAACAAGTAGATGAGAATAACTTTTGGAAAATCATCTGTTTCATGCAGAAAATCAGACTAAGATGACCCCCAGTGCTGAGTATCACAAAGGTAATTATCAAGAATTAGGTGCATTCGCTTTCTAGCTGCAGTTACAGAAACCTGTTTGCATGTACCCAAAGTTACCTTCCCTCTAAATAAATTAGCTTTGTTTTTTTTTTAAATCTGATTTTTCTTACTAGAACGGAACTAAGGCATCTCCTCCCGACAGCCCAGTGCTGGCATAACCACCACCATGGACCGATTCTGCTGCTGCTAATTCTGGCCTTTGTAGGATGCTCTTGTGGAAGGCCTGGGCAGCAGGATACATGAGAAGCTGCTTGTTAATGCCTTCTTGTCATAGAGCTTTTGAATAAAGCATAGACTTCAGAAAGCAAATTATTAGCTGAGAGGCTAGAATATGTAATATTCCAACTTGAAAGTGTTCATTACAAGCTTTGTAGTTTAATATGAAGTTAAATCTTAATAAAGGCCTAGAACATACTGGATACAAGTCAGTATCTAGCCTAGCGTGCCTTAATACTCAAGGGTACGGGTCTAGCCAATGAAGTCTAGTTTAAACCAGGCATGCTCTTAAAGACAGAAATTCCAGGTACAGAGATTTCCTTTTTTTACTACACAGAGTCTGGTAAGTTAAAGTACCAGTAGTTTCAACAACATCTTTTAGTTGCCTGCAGTAAAACACATCCTTGATCCTTTGTGAGAGGAGGGTGAGAAAGGTTAGGAACCTGCAGGATTATTCTCCTCTTAGTCCCTTGGTCTTTT
>JAVCKT010025858.1:0-15684 GCA_032273925.1 Rhynchotus rufescens
CCCGAGCGCCGCGCTCGGCTCCCTTCGCCGCCCCTCGGAAGCGCTCGGGGAGCGGCCGAGCGGGCTCGGAAGGAGCCGAAGGGGCTCGGAAGGAGCCGAAGGGGCTCGGAGCCGCTCGGGGGGCGCGGGGGGGGGGCAGAGCGGCGCCCACCCGTTAGCAACGGGGGGACCCGGAATGGCGGGTCCGGGCGCGGCCTCCGGGGCCGGACACCCTCCGCACCCGGCGCGGGCGCAGGGGTCGCTAGATAGTCTCTTTCAGCACTGTGATTTTGGTTTATTTTTGGAACAGTGTGGTACCAGGGTGCTTCTAGATCATAAATGTCGTCTCTGGGGCTGGCTGCAGCGGTTTCACATGGGGCTGTTGCCCTGAAAAGCGGCACGGGAATCTCTAAGACAAAGGAACAGGGAGCAGATCCTGGTAATGGAGGTTCCACGGTAAATCCTGAAACAGTGGGTAGAGGAAGGGGCAGGTGAAAGCTGCAGTGCTCAGAGAGCGGGGCCAGCCTGGGGATTGGGACTGATGGAATTAATCACGGCAGAAATATCTGGAGGTGCCGTGTGGGAGCTCCCCAGCGCAGAGAGGTGCTGGGGCTGGGCAGAGGTGGGGCAGGAGGTTGGCACGTGCCCCAAGGGAGGCAGCGCAGGCCCAGGAACAGCCCTCCCCTTGGCACCGCGTGCGCTTGGTCACCCGCCCCACACCCTTGGACCTGCGCCCGCCCGGGCTGCACGCTCCTCCACGGAGCTCCTGGGCTGGAGAAATCCTCCACTCGCGTCCCCCCTCCTCTGTAAATCCTCTTCGATGTAGAGGTGCAAGCAATGCCATCAGTTTCTGTATCTTGAAATAAATGTGGAGGATGTGAGAAGGCTGCAATGTGCAATCCTATTTTCTAGATTCTAACATGGAGTCAAGACCGCCGTGGTTATTCTGGGATTTTTTTATGGGGGCTTGTAACTAATGCTAGCAAAGGCGTTTGTTCGTCAGCAGGCCCCAGCCGAGGAAGACACCAAGCGTGTCTCACTAGTGCTGCTCAGCAGGAGAACACTGAAATACGTGCAGCGCTCCAGCTTCTTATCTTTAAACATCTACTATCGTCTTCCCCAAAAGCCATCAGTCCCAACAGCCACCTGATAGATTGCCTTGACCTTTTCCAAAAAGCCCCTCGAAACAGCCCCGGGCTCTCCTCGCTCTCTAAGTAACTGAATTACGCTAATCTAATGAAGTTCTCCGGAGTGAGCAGCAGTCCCCACCCTCTGCCTGTATTTACAGCCCGTCTGGGCAATTTGCTGGTAAATGCGGCCAAAACGTAACGAGGGGCTGTGAACACTCACCTGAGGCCTCGTTCCTTGCACCGTGCGCCTGTGTCGCAAATATCTTCCCAGGGAATATCCCACACTGTGGGGGTTAAGGTGACTGTACAAACTGGCCATCGTCGCTCGTCCTGCGCCGCTCACACGCTCGGTGGCCACGATCCGGAGCAGGGCCGTGCGGGTCCGCAGCAGAGCTGGGCTTGGATGAGCCAGGGGGAAGCGCTGCAGGCCGGTGGCTGCAGCGGGGTGTAGGGCTGGAATATCAACGGCATCTATCCATACTCAAAATGCTTCTTAATAGACAGAAAGAGATTTCACAGAAATGCAATAACAACATTAGCGGGCAAGACAGAATACATCTTGGGTTGGAGGGTTTTTTTTTTTCTCTTTTCTGTGACAGTTCTTAACTTGCTTCTTGTTATAGAATCTCATAATAGTAAAAATATCTCTCGGTGACAACACTGAACTGCAAAGCTTCTCCTCTTCCAACCTAGTTTTAAAATCTTAAAAGAAATTTGCCTGTCGTATTCTGACGTGACGCATCTCGTCCTGCCGGAGATGTCTTAGCAAACTAACAAGATGAAAGTGGCTCTTTTAATGAGCTCTGAAGAAAGAGGCAAATCTGCTCCCCAAATGCAGCCAGGGATCTGCTTTGTTTTCTGTTTGGCTTGGCTAACCCAGCAGTTGTAAGAGGCATTAGACTGAGTCATGATAAAAGAAAATAAAAGGTCGTGGGTTCCATTCTTCAGCCTGGCCAGGCGACAGCTCGCACCTGAGCATGGACCCTTATCCAGGGACTGCTGCCCATGGGAATGGGGGAAAAGGGAGGAGAAAGAGGCAAAGTGAGGTAGGTAGAGGCACTTTCTTGGCTCTCCTACTTGATCTGGTCAGAAGGAAGAGTGAAACAAAGAACCAATTCAGTGTGAGCCAAGGCCATAGCAGGTTGATGGTCACCCCGAGAGTAAGAACCAGCCAGTAAAATAAAGTCCTGCAGGGTCGTGAGGAGTTACCTGTGATCGAGTGAGTTTCATCCAGCCCCTTTGCGGAGTTAAAGCCCATCCCTGCAAGTAGTCAAGCTTCCCAGTAACTCCTGGATTGGCAGGAAACAAAATGATGAATGATTCCATCTGAGCCACTGGTTTTACACCCCAGAGAGCCCAACTCAAGCACGGAGTTTGGTTCTACAGAATTCCGAGCTCCTTCACCTCCTACTCAAGCCACGAGAAAAGTAAAAAGCTTTTCTTACAGTGGCATTTCCAGCACAGATAGAGAAAGGCTAATCTATCCGATAGGCTCTAAACCAAGGTTAAACTGTGAGCGTGCCTAGGTGCAGAACACAGAATTTGATCCTGGATTCTTAAAAAGGGAGAGGGTCTGGCCAAAAAGAACTCTGATTTTCTCAGAGACATTCAGAATCACAGGGCCAGGGGATTTTTAAGAGTTTTGCCACCTTTCTGGCGCCTTTGCAAATCGCATGAGATTTATGGTTTCTTTAGCATTTGGAATTGCTTCCATAGGGCCTGGAATTGCATAACGAGTGGACAGCAAGCTCTCTTTTCAGGGCATTCTTCCCTTATTTCTTTGCTGTTGCTTTTAAAATAAATCCTTTACCTCTCCTCACTTGAGAGATTTTTTTTTTTAATGCCCTAATTCTAGCCTAAACATGAGAGAGCTGGGAGCAAAATGAAAAATAGCCCAAATAGAATAAAACATCTCAATTGCTTATTTTTGAAGCCTGGCTCCTGTTTTTTCCCCTCAGCAAGACTGACACCAGTGGTCTCACTCATTTAGGGACAACTGGAGTGCTGTGACCCCAGCTCTTGGCCTCACTGGACTTTGGGCCAAGTTCTTCCCATATCAAAGATGATTTCTGCCCAGTCTGCGGTTTTTATGAGAGCCAATGTATTTCATGTCTTTGTGGGGCAGTTAGGATCCTGAAAAGGGCTAAGCTTCATTCACAAATGAAAGCCATTTTCCTTTCCTTAAAAATTGTTTTTAATTACGTTCTTAGAGGGAAATATTAACAATTTTTACCCTGATTTTCCTAATCTTAATGAGATGCTCTGCCTAATATAAAAATTCCCCTAAATTGTTAATTGAATCATTCTCATTTTATTCCAAGACCATTCACGCAAATGGCAGATGCGAGCATGTCTGAGAATTAGTCCTGATTACAAGATGCTGCTTAGATTCTGCTTAATATCAGAAAATGCAAAAGGCTGGAAAATGCTCCTGGATCCCACAAAGCAGAGAGAGTGACAGTTGTCTAGAGCCGAGCAAAAGGAAGAAAAAGCCCTTTAATCCAAAGCTCCCTCCCTGCCCGCTTATTGTGGTAATAAAATAAAACCCTGGATGGAGGCAGTTCTTGGCTTACCAATAAAAATGCTTCCCCAGCTTTCAAGTTAATTGGGAAGGAAAGGGGCACCACTCGCTCAGAAAGGGGCCCGGGGAATCGCGGGGGAAGTTGACATCACATCAATTTTCCAATTGCCGATCAATAGTATTTTCGACCCTGAAAGAGGAGCATAGGAAGGGCTAGAAAGTGCTTCATCTTCCTTTCCCCTTGGCCAGGACCTGCTCTGCTTGGTCACCAGAACGATATCAGCTCCTCAGCAGCACTTCCACCTTCGGTGCGTCCGGGCTCAGCACTATTTTGCTGGTCAAATGCGCCCAAGGAGACACGAAAAAGCACCACTCTGTATCTGTCTCTCTCCCGTCAGGCTCCAGCTGTTTTGGTTTGATGAAGTTATTTATCCCATACTGAGGAGGTAAATTTTATTTGAAAATATCTTAATAGCTTTATATTAAAAAAAGGTCAGGGCAGTTGTATCCTCCTGTGTCTACGCTAGGTCTGGATTTTCAATCCTTTTGGCACCAGCAGGATCTTTGAGCTCGAGCACTCCCCAGAATAAACCCCAGACCATCAAACACGAGCTCTGAGGGCCACCCGACTCCAGCAACAACCTGCTCGGGGGCTGGATATCAAGAGCCCAGCTGGGAGGGCAGGCCTGGCCCTCTGCCCTCTGTGCCCATCCCTGCTGTGACCCACGTTCCCCATTGCAGGCACCAGAGCAGCGCCTCAAAGCGCTGTGAAGCTCCCAGGATTGCGGGGTTCCTGCGTGGCCCGAGCGTCGTTACTGAAGGGGTGAGATAGAGCAGACCCGTGCTGAGGAAAATACAACCTAAGGGAGAAAAAGCACCCTATGCCCTGGCAGAACACTGGGATTTACGCTTGGGAGAGGGTTTTTAAAGGATGAGGTTGGAGAGAAGGGGAGGGCTAAGCACACAAAATGGATGGTAGGCAAAATAATCTAGATAAAAACAGATTTTGCAGCCAGTGGTCTGCGGGAGCTCCTAGGGGCCCTGGTATTTCCTTGCTTTCCATGCAGCACCATTGGCTCCATACAGCCCTGTCCCACAGGCCAAAAAAACATTTGCATTTTTTGCCATTTTTGTGTTTTTGGAAGAATTTTGCACGGGGCCGATAACCACCACTGCTGGGTCTCTTCAAAACGAGCAGGGAGATTTTTTCAAATCGCTTCTCCCTATAAATGGGGAAAAGTCTATTGAACAAAGCAGCAAGCTCCTCGCACCATACCCTTGTTTCCTGCTATTTAATTATGGGATAAATTATCACGGGCCTCATTTACAGCTCAGCAAAACCCCCCCAAATGCCGCAGCAACTTGTGGCTCTCCAGGTAGCTGCCACCTGGCCAGCTCTCGAGCAGGAAACACGACTCTACTAAATGAACCAACATCTGCAGTGGCCAAAGTGAACATTAGACAGTGGAGCTGCTGCTCCTTGGCTTGCTGCCTGCATCTGTGCTGCGTGCACTGAGCCCTCACGAAACAGTGTTAGCACAAGAGATTATAATTATAAATTAGTAATCTGTCCCATGCATCAGTAACTAACTCGGTATTTAGGGCCGAATCTATCTCCTGCTTCTGGTACGTGTTATTTCGAGAAATAAGTTTATTGTTAATTGCTCTTTGCAGTGTTTTTACTACATGAAACTTTAATTATTACACTGGTACTTTTAGTTCTAATGGGGGAGATCAAATTGCGCTGTCTTCTTCCTATCTGCAGGCAAAGGAATAGGTGAGGCCTTCTGCCAGAAGCAGATATTCAGGGTTAAAATTTCATTCTGATTTTTGAAAGTTCTTTTGCATGGGAGTTTGAAATAGGTTTTCAGAGTTTCTTGTCTGTAGAAAAGCTTCTCACAAAGGGTCTAGAACAGTGAGATAAACCCAGCCAAAATGAGGTATTTAGATTTCATAATAATAGGATAAATAGACCTTAATTTTTAAAATCAGTTCTGAGAGTGAAGGTTCCCCATCTCCCCAGAACTGAATTTTGGATGAGCATTTAAGCTTTATGCATTCCAGGTGATAAAAACCCAATTCCAGCTGAGTCAAAGCTCATTATAAATGGAGCATTTTTAACTTAAAAACAAATTAAGTCCTCAGGTTTCTCACCGTGTCCCAGGCAGAATTTGCTAACAGTACAAATTCATTCATACAGACATATAGGTAAGCGCAGAGGATCAGAGACTTGCACAGAAAATAATTGGAAGCGAAGCCCTGCTCTGGGTGAGACAGTTGTGCCAAAAGGCTCTGCCTTGGCTTTACCTAATGGGACTCAATCCAGCCTGATGGGAAATTTCAAATCTCTGTTTATGCCGATTACCACTTGGTTTTAGCATCATCTTGGACACCCAGCCTTTGCCCACATGCTCTGCAGAGGGTTTTTACGCCCCTGGAAGGGACAGATGAACAGAGGAGGACTCTTTTGTCGTGGCTTTTCTGTGTTACCCTGCTTCCGATTTTGCCTCCAGGGCTCCCAGGTACCAGATCTCACATTTGCTTAAGTTACTGTCATTTTTGGGTTAACAGGACCAAGAGCAAGAGAGAAAACTGTCTGATTCTAGAAAGTGCACATTTAAGTGCAGTATTTTACAGCTGCATTTAATGACTTTAAGAAATGAGGCTGCCTGAAACTGGGGCTAGATGTGGCCAGGCAATGGCACCGCGCTGGCCCTTCGGCCTCAGAGCGCTCGGGGGCTCTGCTTTGAGCAGGGCCTTGCTTTCAGGACCTCTCACATAAGTTACTCACAGATTCTATGACAAAAACAAACAAACAAACAAACAAAAACCAGAATAAATCTCCTTATTCAAAGTTTTTAACTTTTTTTAAACCAGGCAACTACATCTCCATGGGGAAACCAGTCCAGGTCAACTTGCGCAGTTAGCACAGTTCTCCTTTACACCAAACACTGGGCTCAGCCTTAAGTATTTGGTTACGGCTTTTAATTCCCCTCCACACTACTTGGGCTGGATTCTGTGCTTTCGGATGCCATTTCCCTGGCTTTACCCCGCGCTGCGCTTTGCTGGCAGCCCCCTGCAATCCTCAGCGTGATTAACATCGCTGCTCGTTACGGTGTGGGATTCATTCATCGCTGCCTCTCCCTGCTCGTGTGGTGACAGAGGGAACCAGGCTCTGGCACTGACCTGGCTTAACACAGCTCTGCAGAAAGGCAGAAAGCAGCACTCGGCAAATACGCTCATACAGCGCTCAAGGCTGAGGGGAAAGACTGGGTTGATGGATTCACTAACTCCTTGCTAGTTCTCCACGTTAGGGATCGATTTGTTCAAGGTAAATCCTAAATCTTTGAAAAGAGTTTTTTCAAAATCTGTATGTACCTTCAGGCATTTAAATGACTTCTTTTAAACAAGCCTTATTTTCTCCTATTAGTACCTGTAAAAGAAATGCAAAATCTTCCACTGGCTCGAAACATCTGCATTGTTTTAAATAAATTTCCTGTGACCCACAGTGCAGTGAAGAAGCAAGTGCCCTTTCCACTCCTTGCTGCCGCCTCGTCGTGGTTAGCGCATCTCTTACGCTAACAGAGGTCAAATCCATTTTACCTGGGTGTGCTATTTCAATCACATTTGCATTTTTAATGCAGAGCTCAGGTTTGCTTCACACTAGAATGAGCTCTCTGGTTTTATAACACGCCTTCGTTGTCCTGGGCTTTGGAGACTTCATTTCCCCTCCGCCTTGGATAAGTTATATGGTAGCTTTCCTCCCCTGGGCTGCCCAAATGCTGCAGAACCGTGATGATATCCAAGCAACAAAAGGCATTTTCAGGTCCCATCTTATAATGCACAAGTTTTTTGTCCTGCATTAAAGGCCTCGTGTTGCCCTGGTTAGCCTCAGAGCAGTACCCAAGCTGGCTTTGCACAAGTCTCTGCTCACTTGGCAGCCCGTTGAGGAGGAGAGCAGGGTGCACAGAAATCACCACCTTCCCCAAGTCTCCCATCCAAACTGGTGAGCTATTCCCAGGCTCTGTTCTTTCCAAGGACTCCCCAGTTCACAGCTTCAGTAAGACACCTTCGCGGACACCTTTGCTGTAAGTAAATCAGACTAGAAAAACCCTTCATGAAAGGTATTTAACACCTTCCCAGCCTCTTAGGAGCTTCAAAGAGAGCTTGCCCCCACCATCATTAGGCCAGCTTTTCCTGTTCAAGTCTTGTATTTCCTCTTTTCTTTGAAAGAGGCATTTATGCAATGAGCCCTTTTCCCAAGAAGATGCTACACATTAAGTCATTGAGGAAATAACAAGAAAACTCAGGAGCTGCTGTTTTCCAAAGCCTGAAATTCCAACCACCTCTCCCACTGCCTTTTCCACTCGTGACCTGTAAGCTTCAGCTAAAGTCCTGGATTGTCCCTTGCCGGAATGGAAACACGTTTGTTTTGCTGACTTTTAACATCCCACAGAAACAAAGAGGAGCAAAAGGACCAGCCTAGCAGAGGTTTAGCCCCCCAGGCCAGACAAGGAAAAGACTCTAAAACTCAGTGCAGATGGTGAAAAGAATAAACGAGGCAGGAGGAGGCTGCAGGAGCAAGACCCACATCTTTCCTAGCTACAAGACTTCTGTAGCCAACACTAAAGCAAGGAAGAAAGGGAGAGAACCTGTCTCTGCTCAGCTTCACTTTCAAAATCTAGCCCTCTGCCATCTCCCATTGCCTCTCTCCTAGATCTCCTCGATATAAGTTACAGCAGTCCTGTAAGTGATGGGACACTGGACCATTTGCCCAGAATTCATGCAGTGTATGTATATATATATATTTATATTTCTCCAACAGGAGTTGAATGATCAAAAATAAAAATATATAAAATTAAAAATAAATGCAGTCAGAGGCAGCGTCAACTTCCCAGTGACAGATCAAGCGCCCTGCACGGGAGCAAGAAAGGGGAATATTCGAATGAGAATCCAGGTTTCCTCTGAAAGCTCCTGGGCCCAAAAGGCAGAAATTCCCAGTCACGAGTTGATTGATGTAAGCTGCCCTTGTCCCAGCAAAATGGTAATCAGCTTCGGAGGAACGGGTTACAAGCAAAAATAGTGCAGGTCAGGGACAGACTAGATCATGGAAAGGTCGTTTTGTCCAGCCCTGCCGTAACGCGCGACGCTGTGTCACGTATTCCTCAGTATTTTGTATAATTTAGTTTTAAAAGCCTTAAAGACACAGAAATTTTCACATTGTACATCACTCAACTGTAACGTTTAAGCATCTACTAGATTTTCCCAATAGACTGAAACTTTTCTCCAGAATTTCCCCATCACCTCCCAGCTCAGATGAGCTTTGAACATCATCAGAGCAGAGACGCGAGCGGGTGAAGCTCTGAGCTCAGTTAAGCCTTAGTCTTCCTAACCAAAGATTGGCTAGAGAAGCCAGCGGGGGCTTTACCTTCCCCCTGCTGAACATCTCCAGTGAAAGAGGGATTGTCCGCAGCACAAACGGGAATTGTTCGGGCCCCAGAATGGTAGGAAGTAGCCGGAGGAAGTGATGCCAGTTCAAGGTAGAGAGGAAGGATCTCGGCGCCTGGGCCCTGGCTCCCTCCCTGTGAATTTGAATTTGTAATGACCCGTGTCCAAGCAAACAAGCTCAGCGCCTAAAGAAATGCTGCTGGGAGAGGAAGGGGCTCTTACATAGGCAGCTCTTGGCACCAGGCTGCATTTTGAGTTGAGTCTCTGCATTTTGTGGGCTCGAGGACGCGGATGAGAAATCTCGAGCCCACTCTGCTTTTTAATACACCTCCTTGCAGCATGTGCTGCACTGCCTGGAGATGGTGGCTCAGAGAAACCTTCCCGAACATCTGTTTCCCATTCCGGCCCATCCTATAACGCCCAAAAATCATTTGCTGGATTTGAAGGCATCATACACCAACGCAGCACGTTCCCAAGCACAGGAATCCCAGAGGAGGCCTGTCTCCCAGACCCTTGGATTCCCTTCGGAGCTTAAACCTAAATAAACCATGCGAGTCCCAGGTATAAAAATCATCTCCATCACTGAGCTATTTGTTCTGGCTGAGCAAATAATTCCCCCCCCAAAAAGGCAGCAGTACCAGGAGGAGCAAGGCTGTCTTTGGACTTGTTCCCCATGAGTCTTTTCATTAAACTGTATTTGGACCATCAATATTGTTTCAGAGCTAACCCACCAGGACAGGAGCCTTAAGCCTGCGTAGGACTCCTTTCGGGCTCTGCATCAACAAACGTGTGGCCCTGCAATCCTCCAAGTCCTACCACGTGTTTCAAAGAGTAGTAGGTTAATAGAGAGATGGGTCTTTCTGAAAAGAATGGGGCTTCAAGCTTCACAGAACACTCACCGATGCCGTTTGGCTGTTGGTGGTTTTTCTAAAAGGAGAAGATGCCCAAGACCTCGCAGCATCTGCAGCTGGTGCTTGCCAGAAACGCTCGGGTGAGACGTATGGATGAGTGGAGAAAGGGAGCAGGGCGAGGAAAGGCCTTGGAGGGGAAACAGCTGAGGAGACACAAATGAAAATTCAATTAAACAGAAGACAAGGCAAATCCAAACCAGCACTGATGCTCCGCTCAAGGCTGCCGACGAGCCTTGGTTTCATCTCGCAGTCTAACAAAGACAACAGAAGAAAAGCAATGACCACCCTGGAAGGAGCTAAATTAGATGACCAGGAAGATAAAAGTTTTCAAATAAGAGGTTTTTTTCTTTATGATATGCCTAGGGCTTCAACAAATCCAGCCAGAACAATAGATCTTGTGTTTGTAACCATTCCAAAACTTGTCTGATGCAAGGGAATTTTTCTTCCTAAAGAACTGAATTTATTTGCCATCTGGAAGACTGGAAACGGACAATGAATGTAATTCGCTGTTGTTCCCCTTCCTCTGCAGCCATCAAAGCGCTGCCAAGGGGCTGTTATTAAAGCCAGAACGGGGGCATTTTGCACTCGCTTCACCCCCTGCCCTCACTTACCCTGGCGTGAGATACAGAAAATGGTCCAGCTTGGTTCACATTTCTGGTCTCTGCTGCTTTCCCGTTTCGTGGAAGGGGCTGATGAATGCCCAGGGTACCCCTCTGTCCTAAGAGAGAAGCTTCTCTTAGGAGACAAGCTGCCCTTGCTCCAGAAAGGGGCTGTCATCAGCTTGTTCCTGCTTGGCTTTGCTCTTTGCCAGCTGTGCCAGGAGCACGTTCACCCTAGCTGGTTATTCCAAAGGCTTAATTCCCCCCATAAGTATTTTGCTTTTATTGGGATGTCACCACTACCGCATTTAAAGGCCTGCTAATAGTAGTTGAAAGCCATTTTAAACGTGCAGCGTAGCATCAGGAATTGATCTGGGTTTTATTTCTGTAAAATGGAAATAAGAGTTGGCCATTACAGATACTAGGAAGCTAAACAACAGCCAGAGCTACTGCTGTTGTAGAAATCCACATTGCTGGAAGCAGCTCACAGTGCGTAGGCTCGATCCAGACCCAAAGAACCTACCTGAGGTCTTCCCAGTGACGTTGGTGGGCCTGTTGGTCGGGTTCTGGGTGCAAAGTACAGTGAGCAGCAGTCAAAGAGAGGTCAGGCACAAAAGAGATGAGGAACTTGGCTCTTGCCGAGAGGATACTTGGCTTTTGCAGCCAAAGCTCTGGCTTAAACTGAAGGGGAACAGAAGCCAGAGGTGGCCTGGATAAGCTCGTGTTTGGTCCTGGCGCACGGATGCTGGTTTTGCTGGGAAGCAGAGGTTGGCTGAGGCTCTCTGTTTAATTCCCGCTTCTCATTTATCTGATGTCACCTGTAGGCTAAGTCAGTGACAACAAACAGCTCTCCAAACATCCCTACCTAAGTCATTACACGATTGCACTTAGGCTAGGCTTTAAGCAGAGAGATTTGACTCCTTCCTTATGCTCCGTGGCCCCGGTCCCGGACACACGGCCGTGATAACGCGGGGTTATCAGCCCTGGGGGGGCCACTAACCATTTCCACTCGGAGAAAAAAATTCCCTGGAGGCCGAAGGGAGGAAAAGCCTGGGAGGCCGGAGGGAGCCGGGCTGCTGCCTTTGTTCTCCCAAGGGCTCGGAGCCTGGTGCCCGCTGGCACTGCCGGCGCTGGCGGAGGGGCCGCGGTATTCCCAGCTGTGGGACGCTTTGTTCTCCGGCCGGGAGCAGGATCTCGCACAAGGAGGCACCGAGTTGTTGAGGGAGACGCTTCTCCCAAAGCGCCCGTCTCGGCCTCATCGCTTCGCCTGCCTCTCTCCTGCGCTGTGCAAGGTGGATCCAGGCATGCCCCATCTTTCCCAAACGCTGTTTTTCCAGCAAAAGGACACAGGGATGTAACCAGAGGCATCCCGATTTCTCACACTGTAGCAGTCCTGCAAGACACACATCAAGAAAGGGAGATCTGCTTCTCCCTGCAGGGGAAAATACGGAAATATGCAGATTGCTCCCTCGTTTTCCTCATCCTGCTGGAAGCTTGAGCAGGAAAGCAGAAGGGAGCTTTGGGCCATAGGAAATAGCAGCAAAATGCCATTTATTTACTGACCTGTTTGGAGGAGCGGCTTCGGGCTCAAAAGGGGAAAAATTAGGATCTTCAGAGCTGTGTTAAGATAATTGGTGCCATATTTGAAGGCTTTGGAGCTTTTAGCTAAATACGCCAGCTCATTTGAGTTTCATACCCTGGTTTCATTTGATATTGAATTTTCCAGCTCTTAAGTGATTTCTTACAAGTCTTTTAAGCAGCTGTGATGTGCAGCACGTGGGGAAAGAGCCTTCCCAGAGCAGCGAGAGGCTTTTTAGTGCCTCCACAGAGGAACTGAAAGCATGTGGGGCCCCCTGACCTGCCTGAGGGGCAGCGGGCTCCTGTTTTGCCTCTCCAGGGCTGGAAAGGAGCCCTGTCCTGAAGCCTGGCAGTGTCCTAGCGCACAGCCCTGCCCGCAGAAGCGCTCCAGCCTCGCAACCAGGAAGGCATTCCACGCTCCCAAAGACCCAGCTTGGGTTCTCGCCTCTCCCTAAAGTCATTAAGCGTTAGGGTTTCATATCCAAAGGTGCTTTGGGGTTTCGTGCAGGCGCTGCTTAGGTCAGGCTTGTCTCGGTGCCATCGTAGTAAACACGGTGCGTGCGAAACCCAGGGCCAGGCGCCAGCCCAAGGGGAGGCCCCCATGAATGTTGCATGAGCCTCGCCGAGGCCGCGCACTTCCAGCACTCACTGCAAGCCACTAATCCCTCTCTGCTGCTTATTGACTTTTGAATGAAGCCTCACGCGCTCTCCAGCAGCAAAACGTGGGTTTGGGCCTCAGTAAAACTCCCCAGAACCAAGAACTTGCCACTTACTTTCGCCGTTGCTGTTACTCTTGCATTTCAAAGCTGCGTTTTCTCCTACAAATTTCCCGCTGTTTGATCACAAAAGCAAGCCAGGGAAATTGTTATTTTTCCTTCTAGAACCTTTTGTCCTTTCCATTTCCCTAAGCCACACGAGGCAGCTCCTCCGGTCATTAGCCGAGCCGGGCGCGAGCTTTCTTTGTTGGCCCGTAGCAGGGAAACATCCAATGTCTGGTTCCAGGGTAGCAATTTGCTCTGGAAATAAAGCGAGCGGTGCTAAGCTGCTCTATTTGTCCTAGTAAATAAACACCAGTAGGATTGGAGCACCCCTGCGCGCCGCTTGGCCCTGTTCAGCTTGGAGCCAGTGTCAGGATCCCAGCGTTTCCTGCACATCGGGGACATTTTTCCCATTTTGCCGATGGTTCCGCGCCCCTCACCAAGGCAGGCAGCACAGCAGATACCCCGGGAATGCAAATCCCCCCGGGAATGCGTCTGGGCTGAGGCAACGTGGGGCTTTTGCTCTAACCCGTGTCAGCTGCGGCTCGATCCAGGTCCCGCCGTGTCCCCCAGCGCGGAAGCGCAGCCCGTGGCTCCGAGCCGAGCATCCCGATAGCGCGTGGGCTCCACGGCCCCGGCTTCCCAAAGCGCTTGGCAGGCGTTTAACCTAATTACTTCCAGGCAAGCAGGCATCCGAAAACCAGGCCCAAAGCACTCCCCGTCGGACCATTGCTTTGACAAGGAAAACTGTCTCCCGCCTTATTAACCACTCTCAATAAATAGGATAACAGCGACACAGAGGCGCTTCCGAACGGCCTCTTCTAACCTAGCTGGAGACCTGGGAAACACGACCTGAAAACCAGTCCCAGCTCCCCCCATTTAATCCAGAAAAGCAATAAATCAGATCCAACCCGTGCCCACCTTGCAGAGAGCAAAGCCATGCTGCTAGTCAGCATATTTTAGGGGCCAATGTAGTTGGCATTTATAATTGTCTTACATATAAGCATTTTGCCTTGCATGTGCTTCCACTCACGTGCACGGTCCCATTCAAACCACCAGGACCAGTCAGAACCCAGAATGAGCTGTTTGTGTCTGGAGATTCAGGGGCTTTTGTGCCCTGTGCTCGAACACAGGCAAATTGCTGCTTCTCTGGGTAAAAGCAGCGCCTGGTGCTTGCAGGGGCGCCCTGCAGCGCGAGGCCGAGACGTCGGCAGAGCCCGAACCTGCCCTCGGCTGCTGGTGCAATGGGACAGTAGCTCTTTGTGCTCCCTTGGGATCGACTCGGCTCCAAGAGAGAAATGCCAGACAAATGCATGAGGAAAAATACCCGTCTGCAGTGTTTTTGCCAGCAAATCTCAGAGCTTTTCTCCTTACGAGATCAGCGTCTGCTCCCTGCTCCCCAGGGGTGACGTTTGGGGATGGCAGGTGCGTTGAGCAGCGTGTTGGCCGGGCGGGCAAGATCCCAGGGCCTCCCCCGTTCACCCCCCGGGAAAGCAGAGCTGCTGGCAGAGCTGAGCCTAAGGCCCAGAGCAGCCTTAAAGCAGCTTGGCGGGCCCAAAACGCTAGTGCCAGAGGCGCCCGCTGGTGCCTCTCGGCGTTAGGAGGACACTGCGTCACGGCCCCTTGTTTGCTCAGGAAGGATTCAGCATCACTTGCTGCTACCTTTGGGCCTTGGAGGAAGTGCATGCGATTCCCTGAGCGCTCATGTTCCTTGCTACCCTGCAATTTGGCTGGATTTTAAGTTAACAACCCCCCCAGTCCCCAGTCTTTGAACACAGTCTAACACGGAGCGGGGAAGAGGCGGCGTTGGGCACGTTTAAAGCAGACATGAAGCCTTATGCATTGCACACGGACATCTGAAATTTTGCAGCATGCAGTCAACCTTACCATAATAATTAATAGGGTGGCATAGTCACCAAGCTCAAATTAGCTTTTTTTTTTTTTTCTTTAAAAAAAGCCATTGTAATGATAGGGTTCTGTGGTTGCAGCGTGGTCACTTCTGTGCTCAGAAGCCGCGTGCTCCCCTTCCTGCTGCTCTCGCAGGGCATCTCCTGGATTGTTCTTAAAGCCCTAGAGGCCTGTGAATTTGAGAGGCCCAACTTCTAGAGTTTTGATTAAAAAAAAAATTTTAAAAAAATAATCTCAGTATCTGCAGTATACAGGCTGGACTCTGAAAACCCAGATACTGCCCAAAAGGTATTGGTGTGTTCTGCTTTAGGAGGTTAAAAGAGGCGCTTCTATGTGCTCCAGGGCAGCAATTTCATACTTGTCACTGCTTTAAATAAGGAGGACTTGTATTTCCGATCCCTCCCTGAAAAGTCTTTTACCTGGAATTGGCCCTGGGGAACAGGGCTGTATTTGGGGACCTTCCTCCAGACAGAGATCCCTCTTTCCTGCCCTCTTGGCTACTCAAGTGGTAAAACGTTACTTTTGGACCCCAAACGCAGCAGACCGGAGCTCGTGTGCCCCAAACAGAGCCATAGCAGAACCAGGCCCCGTGCGGAGACAGGCGTTTTCCAAAATTGCACTTGCATCGGATAATTTCTCCCCTACAGCATTTACATTGCTAGAGCATCTGAAAAAGAGGGGCAATAAGGGTCATGCTCATTGCTGCTGTTTCCCAGGGCCCAGCAGACCACGTGCTCCGAGGGCAGAGCAGGGATGAGACACAGCCCAACTGGAACAGCCCGGTCCCAACACGCATTGGGCACAAGGAGGCCCGGGGGAGCCGCACGGAAGCCCGCAGGGCCCGGGGGCCCA
>JAVCKT010025858.1:15694-65527 GCA_032273925.1 Rhynchotus rufescens
GGCACAAGGAGGCACCGGGACAGCCCGGTCCCAGCACACGTTGAGCACAAGGAAGCACCGTGTGTCTCGCGGCGCTGCAGAACCATCCATCACCCGGGCGCATATCCCGGGTCCCGGCCCCGCGGCCGGCGCTCGCTCCGCTGCAGCCCAGCTCACACCAAGGCAAAGGAAGGAGAGCCCGGCCCAGCTGCCCTCCGCACAGGGGAAAGCAGCCTCTAAAACCCTTCCTGTTGGGGAAAGCCGGAGTGAGGAGCACAAACGCCGCCCCACTGCCCTGACAGGTCCCTGCATTCGCCCAACAGCCACGGCGCTTCCCCGGGGCCTTGCAGCCCTGGGGAGACACAGGGAGCACCGCAGAACTTCACACCCTAGTTGAGCATCCGCCAGCCTCTCGTTTCCTCTCCCCCTGCTCCGCTGCAGGGGCTGCTTTGGGGACAGACCACACAGGGCACGTTGGGATCCATCCGTATTCATCCTAGCCGGGCTCTACTTGCCCTCCACAGAGGCTTCTTCTTTTTTTTTTTTTTTTTCTTTTCCGAGTAATTTTTGCTGTTGTTGTTGCCACAAAACATTTTAATTAACCGGGATTTTTAATTAATTGTAACCCTGCTGAAAACAGCAACACAAAAGCACAACTAAAAGGAGGCAGTGCTCAAGTCGGAGCTGCGCATCCTTAGTCCGCTCCGTGCATGGAAACACAGAAGGGCATTTCCACCTTGGAAAAGGGGAAAGACGTAACTTGTACCCAGGATCTGGGGTCAACCCGACACGTTTGAGTGAGCTGCAAGTCTCAGCCTGAACAGTGCAGCCTGAACAGTGGATTAAGGAAGCTGGAGGGAGGAGAGACAACCAGTAACACTGGTGCCACCTCATTCAGAATAAAGGTGCCACCTCATTCACAATAAAGGGCGCTTAACTCAATTAAAAGGCAGTGCTAATGAGCTGGATGCTTCGTCTTGCTTAGATGATGGCTCCCTGCTGATAGATGAAGAACAGGGGCTGGGGGCAGCAAGGATGGGGTGCCAGGGAAGGGGATGCGTGCCCAGAAAGGAAGGGGACGGGCTCTGTGTGCAGGGCATCACCCTTATTTAGACTTAGAGTAATTGTTTTTAACTTATTTAGAGTAAATAATTTTTTTTACACTTATTTAGAGTATTTAGATTCTTGGTATTGCTGGCGTTTACCCCGTTTTCACCGCGGCCAAAGCCGGTGAGAGCGTTTTGTGCCTCGCAAACCCGCTGCGAGCGGCTCCTGGCTCCGATGCTCTCCCTGACTGCCGAGCTCCCGGCCAGGACTGCCCCGAGCGACTGCTCTGCAGCCTGTTCAGCCCCACTGCACGGCCTGAAAGGGGCATCCTGGCCAAGTACAAGTGTCTGCAGGTACCCTGCTCGCCAAAGCCGCCCCACTCACAGCCTCTTCCCCCCGCGCCCTCCCGAAATGTGTTGCTGGGGACAAGGAGGGGGTACCTGCGCTTGGAGGGACCCCGAAACCGCTCCCCAAAACACAGCAAAACACAGCAAAAAATACAAACATTCAGGAGGGAGAAATTAGGCGGTGCCCTGGCTGCAGTTCCCCTTTATGCGCTTCAGTTAAGCCAGGATCTTACTTTAGGCAGGTGTACTGCTTGGTGTCCCACAAAACACCCTTCTATCTGTGTTTTAGTGGCTCCTCCTCAAGAGGAAAGTCCATAAAAATGTCTTCAGCAGAGATGTGCTTGGCATGAGGGCGAGCTGCACTTTGGGCTGGGCTTCTTGCTGGGTCTGCAGAGCCAGGCAGGACCCAGGCTCATTCATCTGCTGTGACAGGGCCAAACCAAACAGAACAGCTCCCGAGCTCCCTTCTCCCTTGGGAAAACAGCAGGGTTTCTATTGACCACATGGATGAGCCTCTGCAGAGTGCGGAGCAGAGACACCCGGTTGGAGGGGAGAGCATAAGAGGACCCTTACCCAGCTGGGGTTTCTCCAGGGGGGTTTCACTCACGCATCCTCTGCTCGTTTCTCTGAGCACTTTTTCTGCCCCACGTTACGCTCATTCCCCATCTCTTCCCTCCACCCTGTCTTCTCCACGTGTTTTCCAAGCCTGCTGCAAACGCAGCAGTGCTCAAGCTCTCGTTGAGCTGTTGAACCCCTCCGCTCAAGCGGGTGCTAAATCAGGCAGGCCAAGGCAAGCCGGCTCCAACGCCACGACAGCAACTGCGCTTTTGGGCAGAAATAATTGACCAGTATTTTGCATTCAGACAGAGCTGGTCGAGGGGGGATGCGGAGAGGCCCCAGCGCGGGTCTGCAGAGCGCCAGTGCTCGAGTAGGACATTTTAATAACATCCTTCACGGACAAGTGTTTTGCTTGGAACCCTTTTTCCCCTCCCTCTACTCAGACAATTGTCAGCCGAGGGACTCGCGGAGAACAAAATGGAATTAAATCTATTCAGAACATGAGAACACGCTGCGTCGCTCGCTCTCTGCGCCGGGTTCCTTACTGGCGGGGCTGGGATCTGCACCCCCGTGCCCGAGGCGCCCTCCCACTCCTCCCTCTTGGAGCAGCGCTGCCGCTGCTGCTCTCCCACACAAACCGCTCCTGCCGGGATGGATTGCAGCTCCCGGCCCCCTGCAGCCCAAGGGACACACACACATGGGGACCAGGGCCCAATCCAGCTCTCGGGAAGCAAATGGGAATCCTGCCTGTTCCAGTGGGGTTCGGAGGCAGCTCTCAGAGCCCCTGTGCTCACAGCTGGTTGTGGAGGGGCCAACATGCTGGGCTGTAAGGATCCAGCCTTGGTTTCAGCAAAAAGGAGATTTAGAAGCAAGAAACCCAAAGCATGGGTTGTTTAACCCAAAGCATGGGTTATTTCCCCCTGTTAATATTGCAAGGAGCATCTCTTCCAGACCGCCCTTCTCCCCTCCATTTAATTCATCACTTCCCGAAGGAACCGAGTTTTACCAGTTTAAGTTCTGGTCACCAGAGCTGCACTAATTGCTGGCCCTATATCAGCCTGTACCCTCACAGCCCTTAAACTCATTTCAACAGGGACATTTGCTTTCCTTGCGATGTGATTCTTCCTTCTGCAGCAATTTTAGGGGGGGGTGGATTCCAAACAAGCTGTTCCTGGGTTGGCAAATGGACTGAGGGAAGTATCCAGTTCCCGGGAGTGACCCTGTGCCCAAACCAATGTTCACTACCAGGTCCCATAGCAGTGCGGATGATTCCCAGCACTCAGCGCTCATGGGAATTCCTCAGTGATTCTTTGGGAATTCCTCCCAGGCTCTCCCCAGCCCTCGGAGATGGGGCACCAGGTTGTTCTGGAGCTCCCACCAGCTCCTCCGCTCTGCCCGTGGGGATCAAGCCCTGTCCGCACCCGCTAGGCCAGCCCGTCAGCGCTTAGCGCCGCTTGTTCCTTCCCAGTTTATCAATTGATTGGATAATGAGCCACTTGTTTGCCTTGGGTTACTCATCACAATTGCCTCTGCTTATAGATTAGATGGTCCCTTTTAATCACACGTTTCCCCGTATGCTGCAGGTTATAAATCTATTATATAGATATTAGCAATCCGCCGTCATTGCTGTCTAAACGGGATGCTGGCAGTGCTATTAGATTCCTCATCAGAGCTCCCTTATCCCCATTCCCAAAGCAGGGCCATTCCTTGCACACGTTTCCTCCCGTGCCGAGGGGACAGTTGCTCCGGGCAGCCCGCGGCTCCGGACATCCCTGCGGCCACAAAGCAGCAGATGCTCCGAGCTGCTCCTGTCACCACAACGTAGGTGAGGGCAGGGAATCCACAGACACTCCAAGATGTTTTCCATAAAAATAAGAGCCTACCCCATCAAGACGTTGCATCATCCAACTGCCAGCACTGCACTTACTATGTGGGTGGGAAGAGAGAGTCAGAGTCTAAGCTAATTAAACCTCAGCCTCTATGAATCCAATCAAACCTCTCCAGAAGCCGGGAATGTTTTTTTACACTGGGGACAGTTAAATAATTCGGGAGATGTGCTTAAACTCTATCAGATGAGGAGTAAATTTATTACAAGGCTGCGATGCCAAATCGAGTTGAACGCTGTATAACGCGGCTCGGAAAGTCACTTTGAACAGCAGTGCATCTTGTTCCCAGGCTTCCAGGAGACACCTACGGGCGTTTGCAGATGAGATCAGCAAGGAATTTCTGAATTGGAGGTGGGCATGTGGGGGGGATGGCACTGACTGATGCAAGGAAGGAGGAACGAACTTCAGGAGATGTTTGTCACAGAGGCTGCCCCTCGACGCCCTGCTGCCCGTGTCAACGCGGCTGCCGGTTGCCAGTGCAGAAGCCCGTGGTGGCGATGCCCTCCCAGCTGAATGGGACACTCGGGGACATGCTTGTCCCACGGCATCGCCCTCCTCTGCGGGATGCAGAGAGCAGTGTGACAGCAAAAGAGCGGGGCAGAGGTGCCGCGCGCTCCCATAGCTGCTCCGGGACTCGCTTCCCAGCGCTCCTGGTTTATTTCTTGGTAGCTCGGAGCTCCTGGGACTCCCGTTACCAGAGTACAGGCTAGGCAAGGAGAGCTTAAGTGCCCTCCTGGCTGTAGGCCAAGCTTTAAGATGCACGAGGGCTCCTGGCCAGGGCACCCCAGACACTTGGCTCTTGAACTCCTCCTGCACGGGCCGGGCTGAGAGCGAGCACGAAGCTCAAGGAAGCCCCAGGACCTGGGTCACCAGATGCTGAACACGCCCCAGGTCTTCAAACTCCCTTTGAAACCTTATTTCCCTTGGGACAACTTGGCCCAATGGGCTGGCAAGGTGCGGGACAGCAGCTCTCCCTCTTCCCTTGCAGGGCAGTGGTTGGAATGAACGTTTCCCAGCGACTCCAGATGCACGTGCCAGGTTAGACCAGGCTCATCCCCATGGATATCTCCCAAACCTCAGAAGCCTTTGAAAATTCCCAAGAGGTTCCTGTTACTTGTCTGCACACTCATGGCAGGTGACAGGGAAAAGCAGCTCAGCGGCCTCCCCACCCTATAACCTGCTCTCTGAGGCCAAGTGCATAAAAAATTAAATATATCCTTTATAGATATATAAGAGCAAGGAACCACTAGCATCCTACCAAGCCTAAGTCACACCTGGGTAACCAGGGCAAAATAATCCGGGTTGCCCTATATTTTTTGTGGGGTTTAATGATACTACTCGACTGTAAAGATGAAATACCAAGGTAAACAAGCAGGCAGCAAACATCCCTTGGCTTTTCTACTCTACAGAATATTTGGTTATGGACAGCAAAACCTGGGAAGGTTTTGAAAGACAAAGTCACCTTCTAGCCATGAAACCACTGCAGATGAGGCAGATGGGAAACCAAAAATATTACTTAGGTTTGGGCAGAAAAACTGACGTGGAAGCCATTTGCCTCATTTTTTTCAGGCTTTGATGACAGTTAATGACAGCTTACAGAAGTTGTAAGTGATCTAAAAAAGCCATAAAAAGCTGCTTTGTGCCCTTGTTCGGGGGATGAATTTAACAAAACCATTAGGGGGCTTTAAAACACTGTTCTGCCTTTCGGGAACCAGCTGCGGGATGATCCAACTGCCGTTGGATGCCCCTTGCATCTAAGAGAACATTTAAGAGGATTAATCCCAATAATTTTAATTCAACAAAATGACCTTACGTAACATCACCAAGGAATTAATGAGAATTCTCTCATGTGGGTCATTGCGGGCCCGGGGGATTTTTCCCCCCGGGGGCTCTCAGGGCGAGCGTGGACGGAGCGCTTGGCTGCTGCGGCACGTTGCACGGGATCAGGAAACAAGTCCCTCAGAGCAGGAGCCCTTTCTGCTCCACTGAATTATCATTTGGGGACGCACAAAGAGCGACGCAGCTTTCAACCTCTGCTGGTGCAACTTGAAATCCTTTCAGACCCAGGGCATTTTCCACGGAGGGGAAAAAAAAAAAAGGCAGTTTCAGCTACAGCAAAAGCTGTTGCAGGAATATGTGCAGGCCCATTGCCTTTTTTTCCCCCCTTTTTTTCCTAAGGGATGAAAATCCCAGTCTAATTGCCCCTGACTGGTGCTTGGTGGTGCTTGCTGAGCGGAGCAGGCCGCGCGCCGGGTGCTTAATGAGCACTAATTAGGTGCACGCAGGGCGCTCGCTATTTCACCTTCATGCGAAGGCCCCGGGAGAGGGCACGGGATGGAAGTTACACAAGTCCAGACCTTAGCAAAGCCAGAACCAAACCCTAGCAAAGCCAGAACCAAACCCTAGCAAAGCCAGAACCAAACCCTAGCAAAGCCAGAACCATGCCAGTACCAGACACTACATTAAAAGCCACGGGTCGAGAACAGGGCTGCCCATGGGGCCCCTTCTCCATCCTGCACCCTGGGACGGGCCTCAGGCCCAGCCCATGGTCTCACCTGGGCCCAGCCTGATCCCAACCTCACATCACGTTGCTTTGGGAGCAGAAGAAACCCGTGCAGCGCAGCAAAATGAGAGGCTGTGTTTCTTCCATAGCAGGAAGCCCGGTGGATTTGTCTTCCTGCCTGTGCCCCTGTATCAGGGCCTCCTTGTCTTGGGGAAGGGACCGAGGCCGCTGGTGACAGCCACGGGATGGGCCCTGGGGGCTCTGTCTTGCCAAACATCCCCAGAGCTCTCGTTTCTCCACCGTAACCAACTGCTTCCAGGACTCAGGAGGTCGTTTGCGCTCTCAAACATATTTGTACATTTGCTTGAAAACAGTAATTCTCCCCAACGCTTCCTGTGAGGAAATGTTCATCCTAAAACAGGAGTCACGGAGCAGACAAAGGGTCCTTGGCACATGCCAAGTACCCTGGGGCAGAAAGAGGGGCAAAGACTGAATCTAAAACCTTGAGACACACGAGGGCAACAAGAATCCAGTGCAGGAAATCTCCCCCTAGCCAAAAATCCCTGACTGGGGCCTTCAATGAGGCCACAGGACACACAGGAGCATGGGGAGGAGTGGGAACCAAGGGCATCTCCCCTTAGACTTTATCCACACACAAACAAGCAGCAACCAAAGGTCTTCAGGTAGATGCGGTGCCAGGTTCCTACACGTCTAAAACCTCATAATGATGCTTTTAATGTGAATTAAAACAGCAGTTCCTCATCTATAGGCAAAAATCAGCTGGTTGGTTTTCAGCCTGCAGTTAAGGTATGGAAGCATGTGCCTAATTTTAACTAGACCTGATAAAAAGCATCTGTGCTACTCAAGTGCTTTGATACTAAACACAAATTTAGCTCCCTTACAAGAGAAAGAATTTCTGCCCTGTATAAGTCTGTGAAACTCATGCAATTAATCCAGATAGGAATAGGCTCAAGCACTTCCAGGGCTGCAGATTTTGGCAGCATATTTCAAGGCCTCTGATGGATTTGCTTATTTTTCGGGGCATGAACCAGCTGGTTAGTTATGATAGCATCGCTGCATGCAAGAAGTATTTTGGTGCTAAGAATGCAGTTTTGACTGACCCCGAAGGTATTTCCTCTGTAAAAGAGACTTGCTCCAGCTGCGAGTCTATCACAGGGCACCATCACTATTTCTTGGTCTCCTGCTAAGAATGCAGGCTGGAAAAATTACACATTTTTTAATGGGTTCACTTTGTGATTTCTAGGTGACCCTGAGGAAGCAGTTCTGCCTCTCAAAAAGCAGTCATCTTAATCTCCAGCCCTGAGAACTACTTGCAGGAATAGGATGTACAAAATGTCATTCAGGCCCAGGCAGAATTTAAGAATGAGCTTCCTGAGAGGGATTTCCACCCACCGTGGAGCTCTGAACTGCGCCTTTGCAGTCTCTGAAGCACAAGGTCGCAGGCATCTGCATTGATTTAATTTAAAAATAATCCAGGAGGTTTTTAATCGCATTTTGGGTTATTAAATGAGTGAGAATCACTAGAATTTAGCTACATAGCTCTGCTGTAAGCAAACTTTTTAGCATCACGTCAAGTTAAAAATAAAATCGAAAATAGCTGATTGTCTCTGGCAGAAGTCGTTTCAACAAAATTTGATCAACCCTCCCCTTGCCTTTATTAAAGGAAAATTCTAGAATTATTTCCCCATCTTCAAACTATACTTATAGAATTTTCTCCAAAATTGGTTTTCCTTTGATTCCTTGAATCAAAGTAAGTACTTCCTTGAAGTAATTCTACTGTACTAGAACAACACGTCTTACTAGAATAATATGGTTTATTCTGATATGAAGCATAAGGTCTTTTTAAAACAAAAAGAGGGAGGAACTTTCAAGTCAACTAGAAGATCCTGGGAACCCACACACTCCCATACTTCTGAATAGCAATCATATTTCTTGATATAGGTATAGATTTCTATGATATAGATAGGTGGTGCAGAGAAAGCAAGTTTTGCAAGGGTCCATATTTCCAGACCAGGCACATTTAAGGAACCTGTTGCTACGTATTTACAGAGTTGGCTGAGGCCATCTCAAACTTCACCACTTCCCCTTGAGAGCTCTCGGAGGACAGATGAAATACCAAAAGACAGGGGAAAATATAAAGAATCTGTCTTTTAACACAGAAGAGTAAAACATTTAGAGTCCGGGTAGCTTAACTTCAGACGCTTTCAAAAGGAATTGAACTATCAATCAAAAAAATTCATGAGCACCTAGGAGATCGATGGGAGATGAGTAACATCAGGCACGGATTATGTTAAAGTGAGGCATATTAAGCCTATTTCCTTCCATGTCAGGAAGTAGAGAAGAAATAGTTGTCCCATCTAGATTTTGGAAAGGATTTAACTCTGTCACACTTGTCTGTCGGCCAAGATAACTGCTCCACAACAAGGTCCAGCCAGCAAGAACTCTACCCCAGAGCACAGAGATGTTGGTGTCAGGGGCTGGTGGTGATGCCTAGTAGGTACCTTAGGCAAACAGGGTGTTTCAGTTTGCTCTCAAACAAGCCAGCTCCAGCTCTCCTCCTCCAAATACACCTCCCAAGAGCACTGTTGGTGTTTTAGACATAACGTCAGGCAGGTCTGTCCTCGAGGCAACGGAGCACACCAGCCCTTCTGCAGCCCAGAAGAACGATACCTCCCAAAAGCATGAGCGATAGCAGGGATATTTCCAAGAACTCCAGACAAAAACTGCCACAGGAGCTCAGCAATCACACCACCAAGGCAAGCAGGAGCAGAAATATTGACTAAAAACATATAGGACGATAAATTGGTTCACAGTGTCCTAGCAGTCCCTGGAACAGGACTAGTCCGGGGGGGTTTGCTCACTCAGATATTAAGCAGTGTGCTAAACGCGCGATTGATTAGTCGGTAGGTACTTCCTAGAGCAAAACTTTAATCCTGGCCATCTGCAGCGCTGCTTTCAGGCCTCGTGGCTGCCTTCCCAGCAAAATTCACAGACCAACAATCATGTTTTTCCTCCAGTCGCTTTTATGCCTCATTTAAAAGTAATGCTTTCATGTCTGCTCCTTGAATGATGTCAACGCACTGCCCCGTCAGCAGAACGTGCACTGGGGGACGCCAGAACCAGTCTCCATCACTTCGCTCTCCCTCCTCAACACAAGGCGCCCTCTTGCTTGATAGGGGGCTTAGAGGGTTGGAAACCAGCTCACAATAATTCCAGCTGGAAGGGACCTCTGGAAGATCTGGTCCAGCCCCTGTTCAAGGCAGGAACATCTCAGATCAGGTCGTTCCAGCCTCATCTGCCCAGGTTTCAGACAGCTCCTGCATGGACATTTCCCCACCTCAACAGTCCCTGTTCCAGGGTTTGACCACTCTCACCATGAAAGATAAGTCCTTGCTACCAGCCCATGCCCAGCCCAGTGTGTTCCAGAGTGGGGCTGCAGCTCCTCTACCCTGCCCCAGGTAGCTGCACACATGGTCCCCCCGCACCTCCTCTGTCAGGCTTCCATGCTTGCAATTCCCGTGCTAAAGTTGATGTCAGTGAATTCAAGCAAATAAATCACTTTTGTTGCATCCGTTAATAAGGACGAGCAACAACGCCCTCTACAAATGTGTCCTTTCCCCTTTCATAGTCCCTTTTTCTTAGTTGCCCCAGAACCAACACCAGGCCCCCGAAATAAACCAAAGCAACAAAAACCACAAATTATTTTGCTAATTGACGACCTGCCTCCAAGGCAGATTTCTACTCCGAGAGATTTATTGCTCTCCAGCTCCTGGCAGAGCCACTTGCACCTTGTCCCTTGACCCGAGGTGGGACAGATACAGACCCTGCTCCGTGCCGCTCCTAACTCCTCAGCTTTGACAGAGAGCAAGTTCCCCCCAAGTTCAGCAACTTGTCTGAGGAACAGTAAGTGACCCGGGAGATCAAGCACTGACACGTGGCCCTGGGCCCCGCTCCCTCCCCATTGCTCAGGCTGTTCCCAATCTCAGCGCAAGCTCTGAAATCCTGCAGGATAAAAGGCACAAAGCAGAATTCTGCTACTGTCCATAAGTCTTCATCAAAATTGCACAAAGTGCAACAGATCAGTAAGTCTGGACTAAGTGAGAAAAGCTTTCAGCAACCAAAGCTCTTCTCAGCATCTCCAGCACTTCCTCTTCCTCAAGGGGTGCTCTGCCCAATTCCTTGGGTCAAGGGGCTTGAAATTTTCCCTACAGGAGTTGTCATCTTGAACTACTGCCTCATCTCAGGCTGCCTTTGCTTCTAGTCTGATTTTCGAGCATTCAAAGGCTGTGATGGGTTAATTCCTCCCTGGAGGTCAATGTTGAGGGATAAACAAGACACATGGGTGGCAGGAGAACAGGTCGTTGGTCCCTTGTGCTACAAAACCTTTCCGCAAGCTTCACACTGAAGGAAAGTAGATCCACAACAAGCAGATACCCAATTTCACCAGCACATTTGAACCAGTCTTGTTCTTCCTAGAGTTGCCTGTGGATAAGACACAGCTGGCTCTTCCCATGGCCACCCAGCCCCACGTCCCAGCACCAGCTCATGCGCACTCCCCACCAGCTCTCCCTTGCACCCATGGACTTTTACTGGTGCATATCTGATTTAGAAGCACAATGTTGGACAGGATGCTAAGGCTTTATCAGTGACCCATCTCCATTACTCATTGAGATCTGAAGATTAACAATCAAGTACCTTATTTTGGCTAAACAGCTCTTCCTTTCTACTAATATTAAAGAGACAGGATCATAACCATTATGTCTTAATTGGGAATAATTATTGCTAAACCCAATTAACTCTGCAAATCCTGGCTGTTTTGTAGATACTGCCAGATTTACATCTTGAGCAGGGATGAAGGAATTACAGATACCAGTTTCCTTAGGCTGCAGAGGGTCTTGCTTAGGGACCAGCTGCAGGGCTCAGCATGAGAACAGAGCTGCCCAGAGCCTCTGGGTCACCTTCTTATCCCTGGCCCAGTGCTCCAGAGAGCAGCCCAGCCCTGGAAAGGGCCGTGTCTTCCTCAGGAAGAAGCAGAGGGCTCTGGTGAGGAGGATGCTCAGGGACCTGAGGAAGCACTAGGAGCTCGTGCAGGAGCCCACCACGTGTGCAGGAGCCCACCACGTGTGCAGGAGCCCACCACGTGTGCAGTCACTGCAAGGGACTGCCCAGATAAGGGCCTTGGGCTACCGAGGAAGATCTGAATAAGGGATTGCGAGAACTCCAGAAAATAATTCCTTTTGCAGCATGTAATAAAGACTAAGAGCACCAACTGTTATAGAGACTCAAGTATCCAGGGCACAGAGCTGAAAGGACTGTAGCCTAACTCCCACAGCATCCCAGGAAAAGATAACACAACACCCCTTGGGTCAGCAGAACTCCTAGCACTGTGTTTTTAAAGGAGGGAGGAGGCTTAGGGGCTTGTAAATGCTTTAAGTGCTACGTCACTAAATTGCTTCTCCCCTCTGCCTCTTTCCCCATGGGAATGGGAGAGATATCAACTCTTGTTCTTTCTAAGGCACCTCAAAAGTTTTGATGAAAAGCACTAGGCAGGAAGTAGGTCTACCAAGTGTTTCAAGTTAAGATCCAGATGTTACCGTAAGCAGTGGATATATTTCCATAGACAGGAGAGAGAAGGTAGGGCCTGGAAACCTCCCTGAGACCCAGGAGCACGTGAACATGAAGCTGTCCAGGCTTCAGCATTTACAGCTGGGTTGGGGGACAGGGACCACTTGCGCCGACCCTACACTGGACCTCCTTGTGAGACAGCAGAAGGGATGGCTAAATCTGTGGTCAGATACGCTTGTGGTGAGCAACCAGCCTGCCTTCATGAAGTGAATCAAGCCAGCAAACCTGCTCCTCAAAAGAGCACAGCTTTTTATGTATGCTTCTCCAATTTAAATGACATTCTCATTGGGTTTTTGTCCTTACTTTCCTTCAGGATCATCCACGAAGATGGCTTCTCTGGAGAAGACGTGAAGCAGTACAAGCCAGTGGTCTATAGCAACACTATTCAGTCTCTGGCAGCCATCGTACGTGCCATGGATACCTTGGGCATCGAGTACGGCGATAAGGAGCGACGGGTAAGTCTGAATGCAGTGAATGCCACTGCTCGGGTTCAAAGATAGTGCAGAGAGGGTGTTTGCACAGTCCAGATATCTGGGAGGGCAGATGGGCCTCGCTGTGCAATGCCTGTCGCACACGCGCCCGGTGCAACAAGCAGCTGTAGGCGCCGTTGCAGGTGAGGTCTGATTTGTACTCCTAAAATTGGGTCTCGGTGACAACAGCCACAATCTCCCCTGCTCTGGCACTGGCCTCCTGTGCAGGGAACAAGCTTTCTGCTCACCTAAGGACAGCCTGGACAGAGGTGCTGACAGACCTGGGGAAGCAGTGAGAACGCGTCCCGTATCTTGTGCCTGTGCTGGGGACACAGGCTGCAAGAAGCAGCGTCTCGAGGAAAAGTGTTGCTGCTGTTCAAACCCCTTCCAGCAGCCTAGAGCGCTCAAAGCCTTTCTGCATACAGAATAAAGTATAAAACTACGTTGTTTCACAAGTAATGAAATAATTTCAGATTAAAACGCTGATAAAGGCCAAGTCCTACAGCCACTGGGTTTATCACAACTATTTTTAGGCAACTACTAAATGACAGATGCACAACATACCCCAAACTCCTTATCTAACAGCGGATAATAAAAGCATTCAGGGGAAAGGATGCCAAAGCACTGCTCTGCTGTTGCTGTATAAAGAGGTAACTTGCTTCTCCCAGTCACAAAGGGGTATTTTGATTTCTTTGAGTCTAGGGATTTTTCCCACAGGAACTCTAAATCCTGGAGACATTTCTATCCCAAATGCAGAGATGATACAATAATGGAGTTCTTGTGAGCTTGCCGAGAACTAATGCTGATGGCTTTAGAGCTGAATACATTAATCTGTTGATTACCCAGTGACTCAGCTCTTAGCAAGGCAACATATCTTGTCTCAGCTAAAAACCTATGCCCAGGAAAACAGAAACAAATCATTCTCCATGTCTGATAAATAGTCTGCAGCAGACAGCTTTAAAATGTAAAATTTCCTTTTCTTTTTTTTTGACGCCTGAAGTCCTGGTTGTGGGAGGGAAACTCAGGACTGCTTTAGTGCCAGGCCTGGCAAAGCACCAGCTGGGGGGAGAGCTGTAATCACGACTGCCAGGCATGAGATGGAGTCCTGGCCTGCACAAAATGTTACACCCGTTCCTAGTCCTGTGGAAAGGATCTCGGGAGGGCTCTAGCTCAACCTGCTGCTCGGAACTAACCCGACTTGGTTGCCCAGGGCTTTATCCAGCTTGGTCTTGAAAACCTCCAGGGATGGAGGCTGCAGTGTCCCTGGGCAGCCGCTCCACTGCTTTCATGTCCTCACCATGAAAAGATTGCTCCGTACATCCAGTGCACACCACTCATTTCAACAGATACCTTAGGGCAGGAGTTCCCTTTCCTAGTGAGGAACAGGTTAGACTAAGTTCTCACCAGTCTAACTTCCCCTAAGGTATTTGCTCCCAGAGGAAAGGCTCCTGTCTTGCACAGTGCTGACAGGGTGCAGACAGGCAAGCTTACAAGGCTGCTATAAACCACTGAACTCAAACAGCGATCCGGGAGGGCATGATTCAGAGCATCCTCTCCCTTTGCAGATGTTAGCAATGCAATCCCTTCATCTAACAGCAAAAAGAGGGGAGGAACCCAAATCTCAGGCCTTGGTCTTCCATTTGATCCTTTCTCTTGGCTGCCTTCCCCCAGAAAGTTGCGGGTATTCATATGTAACAGTATTTATTTTAATCTTACAAAGAATTGTATGGTCTCTGCTATTATTAATATCCAGCTGCTATAAAGAGAAGCCATTAAACTGGTGATTTGAGTATTATGGTACACAGTTCATCCCTTTTCAGGCAAAGCCGTTCTATTTTAAGTCATTCTCAGCCAAGGGTTTCCACTGCAAATCTTTTTGTGAGGGATTTTGCCCTGCTCCTCCTCACTTAAGCCCCCAGGAGACCTCAGGAAGGCAACTGCTCCAAACTCAATTCCCCCCAAGATTCTGCAGATGCAAAAATGCAATTCCCCCCTTTCCATCTTCAGAACAGGAGCCTGACGGCATCCAAGCCACAAGCAAAAGCAGCCTCCTCTAATGAACATGAATGAAACGATTTGTGCTTTTGCTGTTGAGATAAAAAAACAAATCCTCTCTCATTCCTCTCATTTTTCTCCCGCCAGTTATCATCCCTCCAGCATTTAGTCTAATGGAAGGGAAAGGTTAGAGTCCTAACAAAATCTCCTGGCTTTTGTCACTCAGAGAGAGATCAACATAGGAAACAGATTTATTTTCTCTTTGGCTCTTATAAGTCGCAAAAAAAGGAGATGTTCCAGGTCTCCCTGACCGTCTCTGCTGCTAAGGACCTCTCCCGAGTTTAAGGAGAAACCAGTATAGGATTTCACTTATACACAGCCTCCCTGTGCAGGGAAACAGGTTGCCCTTGGGCTCTTCTGTGCCCCGCTCATGACGAGTTCATGGCTGTGAGCAGCACCCTTGTCTTTGCTTCCTCTCCTCTAGTGCAGTCTTGCCATCCAATGTCACATCCACACCATGGCATAGCCCAAAAAGTCCATTTAAAACCAAAAAAATGTTCAAATGCAATGCCAGGATACCTCAACACGGTGCAAATTATAACAGGAAGAAAAAGACGGGCCATAGAGACAGGAGTCTGGATGGAGGAAGAGTGTTATCAGCAGACCTTCCTCACCCTCAGGGCTCCCAGCACCAAGCTGAGGCTCCCCAACTAGCAAAGAGCAACAGATCACACAGAGGAAGCAGGGCAGCTCCTCGCTCTGTCATTTCAATCCTTCTCAGCCTGTAGTTCACTGCTTAGTCCTGACCTTTCTAATCAGATTAGCATGCAGAGAAGTCAGGCCACAACATACAGCCTCCGCATTATAGAAGTCTCAGAGGTGTAATTTATTGTTAAAATAAAAAACAGCTCCTTACTGGTTGTCTCTCCATGCATCCAAGCAGAGCAAAGGGGACACGGCAGTTTGGAGCTAGAAAACAACTCAACACAAGCACCTCAATTCAAAAACAGGTAGGAAAGGGGTTGGCTTTCCTCTGGTTAAAGACAGGCCTGAAGTCCAGCTTTAGAAAGCCCAGCTCTAAGGCACATATAAGTCTCCTTGCCATAGAAGGTCAGTGCTGGCTCCAGAAACTGGTAGAAAATCCAGCCCGTAGAGCCCTGCTGAAGGGAGAAGAGCCAAAATCTCTGAGTGTAGCCGAGTTGCTGGGAACCAGCCCATGCCAAGCCCCAGGCTGGCCCTCACACTGATACCCACACGAGGTTTTCATCCATCCTTGGCTTATTTAGGGGTCCTGTTGCTTGTTGGCTTTTCAGGCAAGGAAAGCAAGGGACTAAGAGGAGCTGTAGAGCAAGAAGAGCTCAAAACAGGCGGAGATTGAGTGGCTGAAAACTTTTCAGTAATTACCTGACAGAGCATCCCAGGACAGGTGGCACAGACCAGAAATACTCAGGATGAGAGAGTCACAGCTCCAGGGTGTGATTTCTAGGGAATATCATTAAAATTGACCTGTTTTCCCAGTAGGGATTTGGAAACGTCTCTGGTTTTACTACAAAAGCCAATACTAAGTAGTGCTGAAGGCATTAAACATGTTTGAGACCTGTTTGCAGGCGTGGTGGCAAAGCAAGACTGCAGCAGCCCTACGTGGTGATGTAGCCAGCTAGGCAAAGGTGCCTTGGTGACATTTAAAGTAGTGGTTAGGCCCATGGGACACAGCCACTTCCATGCACTATGTCCTTGCCATTTGAACAGAGCAGCACGTGGCAGAGGCCTCCGTCCCAGATCTGCTGACATTCGACTGCCTTTTCCTACTTGTCAGCTAGGGATAATTGTGGATTTTGCTTCATGTCAGGCTTCATGTCTGCTCAGAGCAGCTGTCTCCTCCTGCATTTGGCTAAGTGTTCTCTGGGAAATGCAGAAAAGCTCCTGATGCCTTTGGGCAGATACAGAGTGGGGATCCGGCAGAAGCCTGCGTGATGCCACAGGCTCTGAGCAGCCATCCCTACTAGGCTGGCTTGGCTGGGATCATCCCCAGACAAATATTTCAGCCCAGCGTTCATCAAGATGAAAAGATCTGTCAAATTTTTCCATTAAAGCCAGAGTCATCTCTCGCTCACCCCCTTCCTCCCTCCATTCTGACCCAAGGAGATGCAGCTGAGTTACTGCCAGCCGGTGGTTTTGACCAAGGGAGGCAGATAAAAGGCTGGGCAGTTCTTGGGAGGTGAGAGCAATCAAACAGCCAGGAAAGCTCTTGTTATTTTCACAGCCTGCCTTGTTGCCTGGGAGATGCTTGGCTCATTCAAGAAAGACTTGTTGCTGGTGAGATGGCCAAGGCTGGGGGATTTATTGCTGCAAAACAAGGGTGGGGGAGAAGGAACCAGCACGAAGAACAGGACAGCCTCAAAGTGACTCTGCCCGAACGGTGTGTGACCCTAGAGCCCAACAGCTCAAGCTTCCACATCCCACTGGTGTATTCCCCGCTTTGAGTCCCTAAAAATGCAAAGTCTTTCCTTAGTAAATCTCAGTACAGGAATAGCAGAGTGAGCGACAGTGCATCCTGGCTCCGCGGTGCTGACAAGGCTGGAATTGCCATCATTGAGTCAATAGCGTAGGGTGATTTTCCTTCAGCAAAAACGGTCTCTGCAGTGCCAGGGCCTGTTTCTGTGTAGCCACACAACTAATAGAGCAGGCATTTAGAAAGGAGACAAGATAAGTTCGTATCATGGTTGTAAACACATCACAGAGGGCTCTTGCAGACAAAATTGGGCCCGAAAGAACCATCCAATTAAATAAGCAGGCTGTAGATGGAGATTACCAAGTCTTCATCATTAAGAGCTTTAGTCTAAGTTAGTCTGTCCTCCTTTCAGGCCTCAGTATTCACAAAAGAAAGTGGGCATTCATTTAGGACTAAAATGTGATCTTAAAACTAGCATCCCATGGATTACAACTATGAACTATCCTATGCACATATATTGTGGTGATAAGCAATGGTCAGAATCCCAGTCTCACACAAATGTATAATGGTGCTCACGAGGAGGAAGAGGTTCTGAGTTTGTGAAGGAGGGAGATATCAGCTCTGTGAGAAAGGAGGAGACTGAGTTGAGTAGAAAGAGCCTAGAAAATTTAATAGTAATGACCAAAGGTAGATGCTCTAGACCAGCAAACAAATTTCACCCAGAAGCAGCATCAACTAATCCCTTTTCCAACAGGACGCTACCAACCACCAAACCTAAAACCCAAACTTGACTTCCCATGGGCAGCCCAACGTATCCATTTTCAGTCAAAATCCCCAAGGAGGAGAAACAGGGGCTCGTGAAATGGAGCTAGGAAGGAAACGAGGGAGCGTGGGTGGCAGCAACGTAGCACGTTAGACGTGCGTATGGTTTGGAGCAGCGCTCCCCGCAAAACGCCACCTTGCCGAGCGCTTGATGTGCCAGGGTGATGTTTTCCGAGCCGGGCTTGCTTCACCGTATCTATCACGCTGTCATGGCAACATTTTAATCTTCGCTTAAAGTAAACACCGGGCCGGCTTTTTGGAGTCTGCCCGAAGCTGCTGGCTGGCGCGGAGCGGCGCTGAATGGGCAGCAGGCAGGAAACGGGGCGCGCGACAGAATCGCTTTTCTGCCCGCTCCTCTGCGGCCAGGAACCCTGCCTTTAAAAACACATCTCTAGGGCGGAAAGGAAGGTGTTTTGATGCCCTTCAACATCATTCCAAAGTGAGCCAGATGAGAATAAGAGATGCAATCACACCTCCAAGTGCTGTTCAGACCCACTTCTTTGGCAAGCACGTGGCACCAGCCAGGCACGCCGCCTCAGTGACACTTGTTTTCCAGGCTCCCTTCCCAGTTCCGAGATTAGGTTTTCTGCTCGTACTGTAAAACGAGCGGCCAGACCAGATGCCATGAGTGAAAGTTAGCCCAGAAGCTGGACAGGGCTCTCCACACATCAACCTTGCAGAGCCAACCTGCCCTCCATGCCCTGAACAGACCCCTTCAATCCACGCTCACGTCCTGCAAGGCCATCAAGGCAGCAGCCCAGCCTACGGCCTCTGCATCCAGGAGAAATTGGAAAGATACCACAGTGAAAAGCAGGACAAGCTGAATATAAACAGGCCAGGTTCAGGGACTAATGGAAAAAATGGTGACAGCAGCATCTGAGCCCTGACTGAGCACAAACCCTGTACGCAGCTCAGCCACCATCTCCTCCAGGCTTTAGTGCAGCCTTCTGCGGGACGCACAGGGTCTTTCTAGAAATGTTCCTTGGCCAAACACTTTAAGCTGCAGCGAGACCTTGGGCCAGCTCCTCAGAAGTGTGAAGCACTCCAAAGTGAACTGGTTTCAGATGCTTTTCCTGGCAGAGCTCATGGTGCTGGTTTTAGCCAGAAAGGCCTTTGAGTTGGCTGGGGGCTCCGCTCGCATATGAGACCCTAAGACCTTCCTGCCCTGATTCACTTTGGACTTCTCCCTAATCCAGCACCTTTAATGAGTCAAGAGCAGGTTGCTGTGAGGATGGTTTCTAGTTGCTCAGCTCAGGAATTCATTTGCCTCTAGTATACCAGGACCCTCAAGCCTCTCAGTCTTAGCTCACAGCAAAACCCTCTTTTCTCACACGTCATTATCCAAGTGATTATTGGAAATCGGTGAAGAGCCTTTAGCAGGGATTGGGACCAAGCCATTGGTGTTTAGGAGCAACCAGACAAAGATTTTGAAGAACAAGGGCCTGGGCATTAAAAGTGTGGAGGGACAAGAGCAACCTGAAGGTCTTTGTGAGGAAGGACACAGGGAAAATATGAAATGACCCCCAAGGCAGCTTTTTAGCACCAGCAAGAACATTGCCGAATAGTCACCTGGCATCACTTGCTCCCTGGCTGGTGGAAAGCACAACCTCTTCAAGTGCAAATCCATCTTTAGCACTTTCTAGTGCGCCTGCTTTCACATGCCAGATTTCAGGCTTGCTTTTGGCACAGCGCAGAGCACACGTCCTCCAAAGGGTGCATTTGAAAAGGATCTGCACAGCACCCAGAGCTGCACAACATCCCTCCTCCCCATGAAACGCAGACCCCTTGCTCAAGAGAGAGGTCCTCCTTCCTATTCTTGCTTACGAGCTCTCCGCACTGACAGCGTGATGATTTTTTCCCCCCACAAGCTTTGCATTTGATGCTTTTTTTTTTTTTTTTTTTTTTTTTGATGATGCAGGGAGTATTTTTAGTCTGAAAAGAGGAAAAAAAGCTGTTCCCTTGGAAGAAGGGCCGCCTGCCTCCCCTTGTGAGATTTGTTATTCAAATGCAGCTGCAGCGAGCGCTGCCACTGAGGCCTTGCAGAAGGGGCACACGCACTCGTGACAGTGCAGAGCAGCCCTGGGATGGGGACATTAGCACCAGGGTTATGGGAGCTGTGGGGCTGCTTTCCAGCACCACAAGATGCTGCCGGGGAGAGGAAGCCCCTGTGGAAAGAGCCAGGGCAGGACGACACAAAGGGGTGAACCATTGTAGGAAGTATGAGGGGATGGAAGGCCTAGGTTGCACCTAGCTACAGCATCTCCTGCCCAAGTCGGGGCTGTCTCCAGGTATGTCTGCAAGGCAGCTCTCCCAGCAGTAATTTCACATAACTACAAACTACTCAGCACATTTCAGATACGTGCCAGTTATTAAGGGGATTTATTTCCATCTCTTCTGGGAAGCATTGGGAAGTGCTGCTGACTCACAGCGCTTACTCATTGGGTTTAAGAGAGCCACTTAAAATATTTGTTTCCCAACTGCCTTCTATGATGTTCCTATTATTTGAACGTCTCCAGATGTAAAATAAAAACATTTATACAGGGCATCCCTGGCCTTGAACAAATCTCTGGTGCGTAACTCAAGTAAAGGCGTCACACATCTTGGGAAGGGACCCCTCACCTGGCTTGGTCATTCAATGACCATTCGAAGCAAGGTGGCTCCCTGGCAATGAGGGACAGCTCAGACAGCTTGAGGCTCCTCAACAGCATCTTCCAGCACTGATAAACCTAGTTTGTGCATGGACACAATGTGCTCATGTACTGGTCCAGTCTCACCACAGACCACACTGCAATTCAGAGCCCACGACTTGGTGCCCAACAGGACATCAGGTGCCCTTGCAAGAGCAGCAGATACCAAGCAAGCCTGACCCCCATTATGACAGTCTCCCAGGTGGAGCCTTTCTGAAATCACAAAGTTTCACCAAATCCCACGCCTGCACATTGCAGATCTAGAGCCTGGCTGCTGCACCCTTCTTGGCTGATCTCTCCTTGCACCACCTCCTCTCTTCAGCACTAGCCTGCTCTCTCCTCATGTCATCAAAAAACAGATTGCAAACAAAAAAAAAAAAAAACACAAGTCTAAGGTGACGATGCTCCTCACATCCCTGCAAGTTGCCAGCCAATACTCTGCACTGGAGCATGCAGAAAATTAAAATTATGCATGTGCTGCATCCAGACCCCATGCCACCCTGTTCCTCCTCGAGGGAAACATGTCCCTCCAAAGCAAGTAGCTGCTGCTTGCAGCTCCAGACACAGCAGGGGAAGAGCCTAGGAGAGCCAGCAGAGAGGTCCCCTCGCCTGCAGGAGAGGTGCAGCAGGGTGATCGTACCTGGAACGCTTTCCTTGTATCACATTAATCATGGGGATGGTCGATGACAGGAAGCAGAGGATCTGCCACCCGTGAGAAGTTTATTACCTGAACACGAGTTTTACTGAGGCTATTAATCAGCACTGTGTACCTTGGCAATACCTGATTAAAGATACCATATGGGAACTCACTTAGCTGCTATTACTGCTTTGACATGAGCCTCATCTACCCACCACAGCACGAAGGTTTCCGACCTTAGAGAAGGGACCAGCCTCACGCAGAGCAGCCGTGTCCAGCCTGCTCCAAAGGGCAAAGATGAGGACAGAGAACATGGGACAAGGCAGCACTGGGCCTCTGCCAGGACTCCGGGACCCCTGTGCTCCGGAGATGGGGAACACCAGCACTGCCCATAGGAGACCAAGCAGTCCTCACCTCACAGGTGGCTACAGGGCTACGTTCACCTGGTTTTACCTCTCCGTGGTGAGGGAGGGCAAGCTGGAGCAATAGACCCCCCAAACTCCCGGCAGTAAGTCTTAGGAAGGAGAGCACAGCTCTAAATGAAGATCACAAACAACAGCCTCGAGAGCTGCTGTGAAGCCCTGTCACTTTGCAACACGGCAACGTTTAACCTTGCGGTCAAAGCCAGGACAGAAGCCGAGCAGAAGCGCAGAAAACATGAACCAGTTGGTGTCTGGTCAAGGTTTTTGATAGAAAAAGTACCTCGAAATGGACCCAGAGGCGCCGTCAGCCCCCACGCAGGAGCCAGTGCCAGGAGATTTGCAGCCAGGGCCAGTGTCACCCACAGGGTTTGAGCAAATTTCCTCCTTTCTGCTGCACTCTGCAGTTTTCAGGGTGGCTGGAGCGTCTGCTTTGCAGCCTATCTGTATTGATGGCATGAGCACTGCTAGATACATCCCCTGTAGGAAATCATTCCCTTGGGTTTATAATGAACCCTTTTCCCCTACAGCCCCTGCATGAGGGGAATTGCTCCCCATTTACACCAGGAGAGCCAAGTGCCACCCAGGCAGAGGCTCCCACTGCAGCCTCCGCTTTCCCCTTCCCCAGGGGTGTCCCCCAGGCTGAACCCAGCAGCATTTCACCCCCTGACACTTTGAAGCTACCCCTGAAACACAAAACACACGTGCCCCTTTGAAGGGCTGGGCTGTCAAAGGGACTTTGCTGATCCAGGTTTGTTTGCTGGCTGTTCAGGGAGCTCCTGTGTGATGGTCAGGCCTCTGGGCTGCCTGGTGAACACAACCACATTTGAGCAGGAGGTCGCAGCAAAGCCCTGGTTTGTGCCCTCCAGAGGAATTCCAACCCGATTCCCCATCCAAGGGCATCAGCAATAAGATGCAGTGATAGAGGAGCAAGGAGAGGGCTTCCTGGGATCAGAGGAACAGTTTCATTTGCCAATTTTAAGTTTTGTTTAAAATTAAGGTCTTCCAGCGCTGGTAGATGATATCCCAGGCAATAATGGGAAAAATGGGAAAGATCCCAGCAGCCACTGTGATTTTGTTCTGTATGTGAAAGTTATGAATTAGATTCTTCCCAGTGAGAACCAGGTCTTTCCTCCTCCCTTTATTTCACTGCATCTCTGTACCTGCATTTTATTGCAAGACCAATTCCGGCAGCACAGCCAGAATGGGGAGGCAGGGGGACATTTTTGTGCACAGAGATAAGGGAATTTTAGCTAGGTTTTCCTCTCAAATTCAGCTTTAATAATTGCTGTTCATGCACCAAATTCTCCCCAGGCGTTGTTGGGTTGTGCTGTTTGCTTCTAGTCTCATCTGTATCATGTTGTCAAATAGCTGCTACATGGTGTTCTTCCTCTGGCGAGGAAGTGACCTCCCTCTGTCCCCAGCTTGCAGAGCATTAGCATCTTGTCCAAGGATCTTTAAGTCATTTTTCTTCCAGCCTTTATTCTCCTTAATTAATATTATTGGTAGCATAAGCTCTGGAAAGGTTCTCTCTTGCCAAGCACCACTGAGATATTTATGAGGCATGCAAAGTTTGCTACATGCTCATATTTATGCTGTGCTTGTTTGAGCCTCCGTTTTTAAACGGGCTTTTGTTCTGCTGCAGCTTCACTTAATGCCCATTGCAGCCGGTTACACGGGACTTTGGTAGTAGGTTCAAGTTGAGCTTCTCTGTTACGTGATCACGTGGGTGCCTTCCCCTATTCTTCTGGTGAGACCCTTTAGGTGGAAGCTGCATCTGTGCGAAGCTGCTGCGCAGGGGTACGTGCTGCTCTTGTGTGTGATTTACTTCAGGGACACAAACAGACCGGAAAGTCTTTCCAAGAACAAAACCTTTGGGCAACCTTGAGGCCAGGTCATAGCAGGCGCCTCTTTTCCAGGTCCCCTTTCTCCATTTGGGAAGGTGCTGTGGGGCGCACGAGTAGCCCTGCTCAGGGGTTGCCCTATGCAGTGTCCCCAAGCAGCCCAGGCCGGCAAGCCGGTGGTGCTGCTGCCCACACGCTTCCCTGGGTGTCCCTGTCCTTGGCACTGCTGCTCCGTCAGGCCAGGGAGCAAGCCCTGCCCTGGGCACTGCCCACCAGGAAGCCCAGTCAGCCCTGTCTGCTAGGACGTGATCCAGACCAGGAGATGCTGTTAGTAAAGTCAGCTCATTTCAACCCTAAGCTTTTCAACCACCTCTAATCTATGCTAGGAGAGAACAGAAAGCAGCTGAAAGGCTTGATTCTTGCATGCACAACTTGAGGAGCTCTGGTCTCTGCTCTGCTGCAAACAGCCTTCCAGGTTGAGGGAGGAAGACCTCAACAAAAGCTCTGATTTCCAGTGACAGACTCAGTTCTAAAATACCTCTTTACATCAACAGATCCCAAGCAGCAACTTTGTTGTCTGTTCAGCTCTTCTGCCTATACTCCCAAAATTACATAATTCATAATGCTTTCTAATTAGAGGCAGTAATTACACTGCTGTTCCACTCCACTAATTGGCTCCACAGCATTGTAAACTTGCACATTAACTGTGTCAGGGATGCAGTTTAAAGAGTTTGAAGCCTGCTATTACCTTGCTGTGATTTGCCATTAAAGCAGAGGCAAGTTCACATGGTAACATCCCTACATGCCCAGGGCTGAAAGTCACTGTTAAGTGTCTGTCAAAACCCAAGAGTCACATATTCCAAGCACAGCCACTCAGAGCAAGCTGGCCAGAGCTTGTGGATTCTCAGTCATTTCTGACCTTTTTAGAAAAGAGCTGAATTTTCAAGAGTCCATATTTGGTAGATCTCCAGCACAATCTACATCCAAGCTTGTGGTTGACAGGCATTTCTCTAAAAATGGAAATGAGGCTTCATCACTTGAAGACTATTCATTATAGAGGGAAAGATCTTGAGGTCTGCTAAGACCTGGATTAGGCATTGCCACTAACACACGGGTATGTGCAACTGCAGAAAAGGTGTGGGCAGATTTTGCACCTTTCCTAAGCAGGTGCACAAGCTGCTCACCTCACCTGTGCACACCAGCTAGCAGGTCCTTGAGAGCCAAAGGAAAGCTAAATGCACCACAGTTAACTGCAGAAAGGTTTTTCTATGTATACTTTAACCTTGGTGTCCTGGTATGCTCCTTACCAAGTGTTTATTATTAAAAATATCCTTGGTATTCTCGTAGAATAAAACCCCACAGTATCCCTGCAGTATTTCAAGGAGCTGTTCTCAGCTAACTCTTTCATCCAAGAGCTCCAATTTAGAGAAAAGCTGTTTTTAAAGCACGCTTTGCCTCCACCTCCATCTTCAAGCCTGAAGCCTTCCTAGTGCTGCAGCTCTGTGCCACGTTTCTGCAACAAGGAGAATCAGGCCCTGAGTTCAGACCTGCCCGAGCTGCTGGACATTGCAAGGGAGTCACCTTTCCCCATCAGCAGCCCAGCACCAGCTGCCCCCAGAGCCCTTGCGGCCCCTGCACACTCGGGGGTCAGATCCTGTCTGCCCACGTCCTCCTGGCCCCGAGGTCTGTTGTGCTGCTCTACAGCAGAGCGAACACAGCAACATTTCACAACGCCTAATGAGGTACTTTGCAGAATGCCCAGGAGACAGAGAGAAGATCAGTTCCTTGGCACACGGAGAGAATCAGAAGTGTGTGTTTGTTATCTGAGATGTCAATCTCTGCTCTTCGCAGCCATGGACAGGCATTTTCAGTGTTGGTTCCTGGAAACACTCGGATGTCATCATTAGTGCACTCCAAGAGCTCTATTTATTTTCAGATATATCCACAAAAACTGAGCTGAAGCAAGGAAGGATTCAGAGCTATTACAGGTTATTAAGTTTTAAGTAGCACTCTGCACAGCCCCAAAAGAGTAACACTCATAGCCCTGTTCTTGGGCCCATTTGCTAAGAACTGCACCACTGACCTGACAAGCCCTGGTTATGGAGGAGTCTTTGCCCCAGCAGTTGACCATGATCCTGGTGGCAACCAGACTCCAGCCAGTTTAAGACCCCAACCACAAATGGCCAAGGCAGTGAGGGAACCTGCCTCTTGCAAGAGCAAGCACTTGGCAGCAGCCCATCCCAGCCTCTGCTTGATGTGTCAGAAGATAAAGCAGTGCCAGGCACACATCCCACCCAGCAGCTTTGCTCGCACGCGTGGGAGCCACCAGCACTGCAGGATCTGTCCATCCCAGGGTGCCAGCAGAGCAGGAGCATTTCAGTGCAACACCTGAACCCAGTGGCCCCTCATCTACAGAAAACACAGCAGAACCTCTGCCCCATGACAGCTGCTCAGGTGTCACCTATGATCGTGATGGTCTCTTCAGAGAATGCTCTGCTCGTTCTGCCAAGCTTCCCCCCAACTCCTCAAGCTTTGAAACTTGTTAAACATCTTCTCAACTTTGGTAACAAGAAAATATCTCAATGGCAAGAATGATACTGATATCAAAATACTTTTGTAGTGCAACTCAGATCTGCAGTGGAACAGAGCTAGAACTATTTGTCAAGAGGAGCCACATAGCTCCAGGCTGATCACTGCCCTCTTCAATCAGCCGTGGCCATCCCACCACTCACGGTGGGCAACCTCAGATAAATCCCTGGTTCCCAGGTTCTGGAGAAGGCACTTGAGAGCAGCAAGACAGGCTCTATGTCCTGCTCCTGCTGAGCTCCATCTCCCATCTGGAAAGAGCATTTACCAGCTTGGAGGAGGTGCAGCTACATGAGATGAGTTTGCTGCTGTACAAGCCTCCAAGGAGCAGGGCTGCAGGATGGGAACATCCAAGCTGGCCAAGCAAGGGAAGGAATCCATCCCCAGAGAAGATGATCCAAGCTATTCCCCAGAGCAACCACAAAAGTCCCCTCTAAAGTCATGAGCAATAAGGGCTGTTGTACTCTTAAGCCAAGCAGCGGAAGGTGTCATCCCCCAAAATGACATCCACCTCCTTCAAAAAGTGTTCTCCTAAGGAAGCAGCACTATTCCGCTTCGGCTGCCCTTGACAGAGATTTCCCCATTCCCAGGCAGATCTGGGAAATGTGTATGTTAATAAACTCACTACTAAGCAATTTCATGTTATTCCATACACTCAGCTCTCTCTGGAAGCCCAACCAAACACAAGAACAACGCATTTCGCTTAGTTAGTACATGTTTGTTCCTGAATCTCAGAGTTTAACAAACCCAAAAGGACTAAGTAGACCCCCCCCAAACACACACACGCCACTGCCAAAATTATTTCAGCTGCATCAGATGATTTCACTGTGGTTTCTCTAGCTGAAAAGCTCTCATCCGTCAGGGCTTGCTTGGAAAAATGAATGCTGCCCTGTTGTTTCTGAGGACACACAGGCCGTTCCACGAGATCAGCTCGTGCCCGCTATTCCAGAATGCCTCCGCAAGAGGCTGGGAGAAAGAAAAGAAGCGAGCCGAGGGTTTAAAAAAAGCAATTCAGACATTAACAATGTCATGGCAACAGCAAATTAAAGCCTCAAAAGCAGAGCTCGGATCACTGAAGGTTCAGGGAGTCACTGTACTGCAGGACTGAATGAAATATTTAGCACATAAAAGAAGTCCCCAAAATGTTTTCATATTTGTGATGATGTTGTCAAGCAAACCGCTGTTTAAATATATTCTTGCCTAACCATGGATTTTTTTTCCTCCAAGAGATTTTTAAAAATAGTATTCTTGTCAGGAAAACATGGATCTGTTTTGATTGTTTCAGAACTCTCACATTTTCAAGTTGTAAGCACCAGCTTTTGCTCTTGCGGAAAGCAAGTTTTCTAGCAGAAAAACAGTGATGGAAAGGAAAGCTAAGCAGTTTGTGAACACTTACCCAGAGAGATTTCCTGGGCTGAATAAGATGCTGTATGTGAGGTGACCTCTCCCGTTACCATTAGTGAGTTATATAGTCACCAATTCTGTTTTCCCTGAATACCAGGCACGTGTGCAGGCACAGAATAAGCCTCCGGTGCTATTTCCTTCCCCAGCTGCCCTATACCTGCCCCTGTGGGCTCCACAGCTGCTTTCTTCCCATTCCAAACACTCCGAGTAGCAAAGGGCCATTCCCATCAATCGCTTTTGCTTCCTTGACCCCATTTGAGTGTTTATACTCAGGACTATATTAACTATCAATGGCCAATAATAGCAGTGTCCTACAGGATGGGACAGCTAAGTCTCCCATAGCTTTCATATGAGGTTGTGCCAGGGTGACAGAGCAAGACTGCAGCCAAGTCTGTGCTCCTCACACTAAAGAGGGATCTAGAAGCAAGACAGCATTCAAATTTATCCTGTGTTTGTACCCCTGCCTTAAGTCATTCCACAGCTCATGGTTTTTTACCCTTCCCCTTTCCCCTTCGCCATTACTAGCTTGGAAAAAAAAAAAATCAAAAGCCATTTGAAAGACCAAATCATGGGATGACATGTTGAAAGCCTCAGTAGTTCAGTAGGAGGTCTTGCTTGTGACCCAGCCCAAGGCAGCCCACTTCCAGATCGTTGTGTGACAAGAAAGGCAGCCTGTAATGGTGCAGCCAGCCCACCACAGCATGGGTATATTGTGAATATTCCCTTCATATTGCTCTCAGGCACCCGAGGGTGATGCCCTTTTTGCCCATTTCTGAGTCTCCTCCACTTTTGAGATGTGGGACAACTTGTAGCCAAGTCTCTCATCCCAGTTTCTTTCTGAACTCTTGCCATTCATTTCTCAAAATACTGGAATTTTCCATCTTTGAACTTGACCTTAAAGCCTTCTCTTTTTTTTTCTTAATGTAGTGCTTACACAGCCATAATTCAGATCAGGTTGGAGTCGTGAACTTTCCCTGCGCATTTCAAAACAACTCCTGCCTTCCAGTAACTTAAACCCAGCAAGTCCTGCAGCCCTTGTGCTGCAGATACAGACACCAGGAAAGGCCCTCACAGATGGGAGCAGTCACAGACACATCAGACTGTCCAGCTGCAAACTCCTGCTACCCAAACCCCAACCCTCCTGCTCTTCCACACTCAAAGGGCTGGGAAGCACTTAGGTTTGAATCCATCAGTATTAGGGCTGCCCCAAGCAAGTGCAAAAGCTTTAAGTCTTTTGTGCAATTAAGGTTAAGTGAGATTAAAAGAACAGGTTTCACTTGGGAGCAAAGTCTTAAGGACAGAACAACTTGAGCACTTCCATAAGCAACTGTCACCATCCACCATAGACGCCACACTGGGGTATTTGGTTGAGGGGTTTTTTTGCTAACAATCTGCTGAACAGCTTTAGATCAAAGCAGGAGCATCTTGCAGCGTTGCCCGACAGCCGTGACTTTCTAGAGATAAGCAGAGAAACTGCAGGTACTCAAGGCAAGAGCTGAACAGTGTAACCGAGAGCAAAAGGTAGCTTCAAAGGGAAGTTAAAGGTGCTCAGAAGTCAGCTCTGGAGGAATTCCCAGTGGTCCCATCTCCAGCATACAGCAGCATTTGCCCTTTTCCACTTTAGGATCTTGGAAAACAGTAGCACTAGGGCACAGATTAACACTTCCTGAATTCCCCTTTCCCATGTTTACTCTCAGTAACAGGAATCCTAAAATCAAAAATACCCCCCACATCACAGCAACATCCAAACAGTGGAGTTAAAGGCCAAAAAATACCTTTACTGCAAAGGCAACAGAAATTGCTTCTCTCTGAGGAGAAAAGCAGCCAAGCTTAAGATCTATTAGCCACAAAGCCGTGACCTTGCTCTGCTCCAAGAGGGGCACCAAGCCCAGCACAGCTGATCCCACCATGTCCCAGCAGCCAGGGAAACAACCAGCCCTTTCAACGTCAGCTACAGGGAAAGCAGCACAGGCAGCAGCCCTGGGGTGACGACGGACACCAACGACACCGCTACCCAACCAGGGGACAAGTCGGCGCTTGCAGCCATCAACAAGGAGAAAATTAAGCAGTCACTCACGTGTGCAAAGCATCGTCTGGTCATCAGGAAGCAGCCGCAGCTTTTCCTCTTGAAGGGAGGTCTGCCTGCTCCGTAATTTGCTGCCTCCAGACACACGTGGGGCAGATGCCAAGGCTCCTCCTGAGGGGAGGCAGGTGCTCGGTGCCCCCGGGCAACCAGCTGGCTGGAAAAGAGCAGTCAGGTTGCAGGGAGAATTGACTGGTAGCAGAGAGCTTGTCTAGGCCCTTAGAAAAAGTTAGGAATCTTTCTTTTTCCCCTCCTCAGAGTTAGATATATGATTATTTTGAAGGTCTATTACATGCAGATAGGAAGGTTTAAAGAAAAGGGTGATAGCAAAGAAAAGCATCAAGCAAAATATCAGACATAGCCCTACAACCTTTAACTTAGTTGCATATTAGTAATTCCCCCTTAAAGACAAAACTCAGCTATCAGCAGCTCCAGAGCTCTGCTGCACTCAGCCCATCTCACATGATCACTTGTCAGGAGCCCCTCAAAGCGGGGTCTGGGCTTTCTAGCAGAAGCCCTAATGGCTGCACTTGAACCTGACTTATCACCTTGAGTACATCATGCCCTTGAGCGGCCAGGGACAGCAAGAAAGAGGTGCTTACACCAGGCCTGCCCAGCACACACTTCTGCAGCATATTGCCTCTCCCAGAGCCCCCTCTCTGCATTTAGGTGGCTCTGCTAAATGCTCCTCAGCTGCACATCATTAGCACTGGCCCCGTTAGCACCCGAGGAGGAGTTTGCTAATGAGCCCAGGCAAGTAGTCTTGGGTTCTCTTTAGGCAGAAACTATCTGCAGCTGGTCCTGCTCGTGAGGACAAGGGCTGCTGCCCCAGCCTAAGTGACCCTGGGGTGGACTTGCCCCAAGATGCTAAATCTCACCCTCTCTGTCTGACCTGTTAATGCTGGGATAGGAAACTGCCTTGTTCCCTTGTTAATCCTTGTTCATCTCCCTTCTCCACTACAAAATAGCTCTAAGGCTACAGGGTGCTGGAGAGTGGGGTTGGCACCTGCTTTCCGTGGGACACAGGGCACCGTGTTCCCCAAGCAGCTGTGCCCTGGGGAGACAGACCCAGCAGGTTCCCCAGGGCCCGCTGCCCGTCGCCCAGGAGCATGTGTCCTTATCAGGCAGCCCTGGAGGAAGGCAGGAGGAAGAGCTACGCCGCGGGCCACCACAGCAGGACATCCCCCTGACATTTCCCTGGAAAGGCACCGCTGCTGCGCGAAGCGCACGGGGGAAGCGCTGCCTCTGGTAGCCCTGCTCTTGCCCACAGCGTGGTGTGACACATACCACGCTATAAAGCCACGTGCTGCTGCCAGCACCTCTCCCTCCACCACACCTTCATCATCATCACCTCCAAACTACCCTCTTCTCCATAGCTTGATCTTCAGCTCTGCTTTGAAACTGTCCCTTAGGCTAGACTTGCATCAATGCTTTCCACAAGGAAGGGCCGCCAGCCTCTCCGTTACCCCACACATCCCTGAGATCTACCCAAATATTCTTCTAAAATGGGGCAACGGGGGCATTTGTGCATCGGCAGGTGTAGGTGCGCCCAGGTCTCTGCAGCCGCCAAGGCCAAGCCGTGGGAAGCTGCGGGCAAAGCCCTTCCAGCACCGTCCAAGGGTAAATGTTTCCTCTTGTTGCCCTTTCACAAGAACACGCTCTGAATGATGGACAGGAAATCTCAGGAACTGGTATTTTGGGAGGTTTTCAGCATCAAAACAAATCAGAGCCATTTTCTTTTTCTCCCTGCACATCCAAGTGAATGGATTTAAACCCAACTCCCTTTCCCCTGGGTGGAGGGAGCTGAGCTAATGCCAGCACACGCGCTGAATCCAGGTTATTCATCTCACTGGAAGTAATTTTCTGTCTGAAAATGCAGTTTTCTCAGAATCCCACCGTTTGCAGGGAAATGGATTCTGCTGCAGTTTTTGACAGTGAAAAGCTGAGCAGGATGCCTTCGTTTTTGCTCCATACCAAGTATCAGTGCTGGCTGGTGTGTGGATGTGAGAGGAAAATTAAACCGGGAGGAAAAAAAAAAATCAAAGAGGATATTTTGTCATTACAGTAATGAAAACATTTGGTATTACTTAAGTGAGAGGATTTAATACTCTCTAAATGAGGCATGGAGACAACCGAGCAGCCTAAATCTGTCGGCACATTGGTTTTGTAAAACCGGAGTGACTTCTGCTTGTCCTGCCGCCCAGAGCAAAGAGGAGCACCCAGTTGGCTTGGAGGAGCACGGCCCATTTGGGAAGACATCGCGGGGCTGCTCTGCTTCACCTCGTTGTGTGTTAGAGCAAACAGGAGCAATTGCACCAACGCCACGGGAAGCTCTGCAGCTAGAGGGACACTATTTTGTGTGATTTTAATCAAAGGGATATTTTAAATTTTCAGCTTTCCCTTCGGCTCCTCGAACGTGGCGCCGGCGCGCGGCGGGCTCAGCGTCTTCGCTCTCGGAAGATCGCCGAGGTTTCAGCCGTTTCCTTTGGCGATGTAAATAACAGGGTCTATTCTTAGCTCTGGAGCCGCATAGTGAAATCTTGATCTGAATTATGTAGAATTTTCCATTTCACACGTTTGCTCTTCCCGAGGCAGACTGCTGCTCGTCCCAGGCATGGTGCTGCTCCTTTGATGCAGCATCTGAAAATTCAATTATCAGGCCAATGGCTGATTTACTGGATTTTACAAGGAAAACATTAAAGTTTGATTAAGTCAGAATTCCCACTTGACTGATCAGCAATGAGACCAAAAATTAAATTGCATTTTAATTGCCTTGCCATGTTGCAACACATGAGAAGCGTCTGCGGTTGAAAACCTGCTGTGAAAAAAACAAAACAAACCAAGACAAAACCCCAAAAATGTGAAGATTCCTCGGTGAAAGACATAATTTCACCCATTGCTGAGCAAAACAATGTGAGATGGTCATTCCTGAGGGCCAGGCAGCTCCAAGCATCCTCAGAGGCTGCCACACGTGGCTGGGCGGAATATACTACATGCATCTGGAATATACATCTAGAAGAGACTTTCACAGCGCTCGCTGTGCTCCTGTGTAGCCGAGCGAGGTATCAACCCAGCTAATTACGGGCAGATAAACATCTGCCTAATTACGCCCTCCCAGGGATGGGACCGACAGCTTAAAACGCAGCGCTTGCGCATGCGGCTCGTTCGCTTCGGCAGCGTGCAGGTGCAGAAGCAGCAAATTCATTTCAAATGTTTGCTGGGGGAACAGATGAATCAGGAAAAAGGGGAGTGAAGGACGGAGATGTGGATATATATACATATACATATATATATATTCAGCTACATCACCAATTAAATGATTGGAAGCAGCCCAGGAACCCAAGAGTTCCTGCTTCCCAAGGTTGGGAGGAAGCCAAGGGTCTGTGCTGGACCTCTGCTTGGGTCTTGTGCCTTCTCTTAACACCTTGTGGTTCCTCGAGTTGTAGTTCTTTTATTAATAGGTCTGGAGAGGAGCATTTGGGTACTTCCATGTACTGAATGCCCAGAACTGCTTAAGAAATTAGGGAATTTTCTAAAAGGGGATTGAGATGCTTGAGTTTAGCACGTGCACAGCGCTTGAGTTTAGCTAGTGCACAGCGCTGGCAGAGATGCCAGGGACACACATGTCCTTCGGAAAGCTCTTCCCATTGGCACTTGTGGCAATCGGAGCCTGGGTCCTGGAGCTCTAATTCCCCCAGTTTCACCTCTGAAGGCTTGGAGGGGCCAACGGGTGAAACATGTTGGATCGAGGCGGGGAGCAGGACGCCCTCCGTGCCCGCTCAGCCGAGCTCGGTGCACCGCGGCTTTCATTTCAAGAGGTTTCCAAGATCCCTGCTCATTTTTTCCCTCCCTCCATCCACTTCTTGGAGCCGTTTTAGCCAAGGTGCTGTTGACCGCGAGCACTCGGAGCCATTCACCAGTGCAGCTCCTCCAGGAGCAGGTTCCTCCCGATGAAACGCGCTCGGGTTTATGTAGGACAGCGGTTCCAGACTGCTATTAAATTTACATGGTGAGCAGGCAGAGGAGCCATCTGAACACGGGCGCGAGGAAGGGGAAAACAGCCCGTCTGCAGCAGCAGGGAAATGTTTATGAGGCCAGAAATTCCTGCTCGCTGCCCCAGCTGGGGGATGAGGATGTTTGCAATGAAATGAAGGCGCTTGTGAAATTCTCAGTGCAGCAGGCTGGAGGCGCAGGGTGGAAAGGAGAGGTTGTTGGATTTTCTTGGGCACCTTTTCTTTTCCCATCTGGTTGCACGCGCAGCTCCCAACGCGGCGGCGTTTAGAGGGGTTCTGTGCAGCTTTTCATAGAAATACAGCAAGAAGGAGCGGGGAAAAAAGGCTGAGATGCATTGAGGGTACGGGGAGAAAAATATCACCCAAACACAGTGCAAAGGGTGGCACGTGTGGCCTGAGACCAGAGCTGGGCAGCTCATAGGGCTTCAGCAGAGCGTACGGTGCGAGCGGAGCCGTGTCCACAGCGGGGCCTTGGCCGGGCTCCAACGCGTGCCGATCACTCCCTGCCTCCTTCGATATTCCTCGCGGCGTCCGCGCGCTCCAGAAATGCCTCGAGCCCTGGAGCGGCTCCAGCTGAAACAGATAACGCGGTGTTGCTCGTTTGGCGAAGCAGCCTCTCCGCTTCCCCTCCTAATCTGCCCAACACGGTGCCCAGCGCCGGGAATCAGCCCCTGCCGTTAATCCCGGCCTCCCGGGAGGCCGCGCAGCGACGGCCCCACCAGGAATGAGCAGTTTGCACCGAGTTATTTGGGATAAGGAGCGCTCCAGAAACGGAGGATCTCCTTACGAAACTCCCCGGGCTGTCGGTGGCGAATAACTTGCAGCGGCCTCAAAACGTAGCGGCGGTGGGGAGACAAACTAGTCATTTTTATGCTCTAAATACTTAATGGTAGTGGTAAAAATGAAGGAGTGGGAGGGCGGCCTCGGGAAACGGCCGAGACGCAGCCGGAATGGAGGCCGACCCGGGCCTGGTGCGAATCGGTGTCGCCGGGACCTGGTCCCAGCCGCGTCGCGAGCAGGGAGCCGCCGTGGCCGGAGCCACCGTGGCCGGAGCCGCCGGGCGCCGGTTTAAACGCGGCTCCCGGAAAGCGGCAGCGAGGCCGGCAGAGCTTCAACGGGAGGCGAGAGAAGGGCACTTCAAAGGCGCCGCCGCCGCGGCCGGAGCGGGGACAGGCGCCGCGGGAGGCTTTTCTGCTCCGTGGGAACGGAGGCAGGCGAGGGGCGCGGGACGGGCGCGGGGCCGGGAGCCTCCCGTCCCGCTCCCATGGGAAGGGCCGGGCAGGCGCGGGCGCCTCCGGAGCTGCCGGCCCTGTGCCGGGCGATGCCGCGCGGAGGCAGAGGGAAGCGCGGGCCGAATTCCCGTCACGCTCCGCTGGGGGGGACGTCAGAGGGATTCCCAGGAGAGATGCTGGCGACAGCCCTTGCAGCAGAGGCAGCCCTGAGCCCGGTGCTCTGCGGCACCCGGATCAGTGGGAGCAGCAGCTGCTCCTGGTGCCGCCCGTGGGGCATCGACCAAGGAAAGGCACCGGCCAAACAAAACGCTTCCCCATGGGGACGTGCGCGGCCGAGCGGCTCCTGGGCAGGACGAGGCTCTGGGAAGAGCAGGGAGGGACACAGCGCCGTGCGAACCCCGGCACGCCGCGGCCTCGCTCCAAGGAGCCGCCTTCGTCTTGGCGCCGCCGCCGCGCCGGGCACCCCGGCCGCCCCCATCCCGCTCCGCTCGCCGCCCTATTCATTCCCGCGAGCAGCCGGGAGACGGGGCGTTGCCGGGGAGACGCAGCCCCTCGGATGCTCCGGTTCCTGGCACTGCTCCGGCTGCTCCGCAGCCCTCGGCGGCTGCTTTCTCGGGCCGCACAACGGGGCGGCCGGCGCGCGGCCAGCGCAGGAAGCCTCCCCGCGGGAGCGGAGGCCGCGGCCTCCGGCGCTCCCGGAGCTGCTGCTCCGGCCACGGAGCCCGGAGGCGCCCGGGGCGCCCGGCTCTTGCTCCCTGCCGGTGCCCATCAGTGCCGCGCGGCGCCGTGATAACGGAGACGGGCTAATCCCGGGGCTGCCTGCGCCCGCAACCCTTTGATGCTATATTTGTGCCGGGAGAATAAATAATAAATACAGGGAGAAGCTTCAAAGGTTTCTGCGGGGCGCCCAGCCTGTTTCTGCCTGCGCTTCCGACGCCCTCGGAAAGAAACCTCCCTGCCCGGGGCTCCCTCGGGGGGCAGCCTGGCACCTCGTGCCGCCCCTGCAGGCCCGTCCTCGCCGCGCAAAGCGCCTCATGGGAGCAGGCTCCTGCCACGGGGCTCGAGACGAGACCTCGGATCTGCTGCAGCGGAGCCGCGAGGGCCGGTCCCCACGAGCCCCGGTGGCCGAGGGCTCTGCTGAGCCCCCTGCGCCTCGTTCCGTCCTCCCCCCGGGCTGTCACGACGGCTCCCGAGGCGCCGCGGGTCGCCGCGGGCTCCAGCGCTGCCCTCAGCCCCTGGGGACCAACAACAAGCGGGTTATGCAACCTCCGTCGGCCGAGGCACTGCCGAAGTGCTGACGTTTGGTGGGTAAAGCTTCGCTCTGCAAAGCGCCGCCGTCGTGCCCGGCCTCCTCCTCCCAGCAAGCTCCCTGCAAGGTTTATGACTAGACCTGGATAGAAATGCCTGGGGAATAGGAACATCTGCTAAAAAAAAAATATTACATCGCAAACGTTTTCGTAATCAAGGCAAAAGCTGCAGGTAGTCATGGCCAAGGAAAAATTATTTGCAAATTTAGAGGCTCTTTCCAAACAATTTTTCATTCTTGCAAGGCCAGAGTGTTTTGAGTTTGTTCATTTTTTCCAACCTGACATTTGGAAGGAGAGTTTTTGTTTGAAAACTGACCTACATCTAAAACAAAACATTTTGTAGTGTAAACAAAGCCTTTCACGGTGCTCCAGGGAGCTGAAACCCCATGGGATTATGGAGGGAAAGCTCTTTCTCTTTTCCACCTAGTCCTCGCAGGAGACGTTTTTGTCCCAGATCACCAAGTGAGAGCGGCCCATGCAATGAAACCAGGACCTTTCTGATGGAAACGCCCATGGAAAAATGGGATCCGCTCTGCACCTCCTTTTTTGCTCCGTTTGGGGATGGGCTTCCCGCTCAGCCCACTTGGGGTTTCAGGCCTGGCTCTGCGGGGATGGGCAGCAGGAGTTTCCTCCTCTCTAGGCAGGGATTTGCTGCTTCCTACAGGATTTGCACTTTTACAAGGGAGGGAGCCAGGGCAGCGCCGAAGCAGATGGCGAATATTACGGAACACGCGTTGCAGAAAGGGAAAGGAGGTTTACAGCTACAGAACTAGCCAGCATTATTCGATCCCACCGTTATCCTTGTTGCAAAGTCTGACCCGTAGAAGGGTGCATTTGTATGATGGAAAACGGCAGCTCACGGAGACAGACGTCGCCGCCAGGCTTGGCTGCGAGCAGCCCCGCTCCCTTCCAGCACGGCGGCAGCTCGGCGGCTGCTGCGGAGCCTCCCGTTTGCTGCCGACCCCGCGCGGGCTGCCTGGGGAAACCACACACGGGAGCCCATTAAATAAGCGCCGTTAGGGGCAGGTTAGCGGAGAGACGGAATTCACACCGTGAAACAAAGACGCACGCGCAGCACGGGGCTCGGCAGGCACAAATGCAGGTCCTCCCCGTTTGCATCCGCCCGTGGGTGCCCCTCTCTTGTGAAACCCAGCGTGCCCAGCCGTAACGAATCGCCTCCGTTTCGCCGTCTGCCCCGGCTCGGTCCAGCAGCTCCATCGCTACCCACCGGAGCATAATTCACCCTCCCGCCGTCCCCACACTCAGCTTTCCTCCCTGCCAAGGGCCAGCTCCTCAGCTCACGCTGAAGACGGAGGCGCTGGGCGCTCAGGAGCGACACGGAGCCGAGCGGATGCAGCTCCAGCCGGGAATAACGCAAATCCCTGCAGCTCCCGAGGCTCCGGCCCCTCGGAAGCGCTCCCGCAGCCCCGGGGCAGGCGGCCGCCTATTTTTAGCTCCCGAGGTAGCTGAAACACCGCAGTGCTCTTCCTCCCCGGGCGCCCCGTGGGGCGGGAGGGCGCGGGCTGGCCTCGTTTGCTCCACCGTGGCTAATTGCTCCAGCGGAGCCGGCAGGGCGCTCGGCTCCGCTCACCTCCGAGCACCAGGGCCGGGGGGAAGCGACAGAAAAAGTCAACCGGGCGGCTTCAAAAATCTACCTGCTGGGCGCAGAAGGGGCTGGCAGTTTTAATGTCATGCCCAGCATGAGATGCAGCCCGCAGGGGGAGAAGAGAAAGGGGCATCTTCTCTCCTTGGCGCGTTAATTGCTCGTTAAGTGGTGGCGCGCGGGCAGCACCTCGCAGCTCACCCCACGCTCCTTGGTGGAGGGGCTTTATCCTCGCTGGGGAGAGCAGGGGCACTTCAAATGCTCATTTCCCTCATTGTTTCTGGGCTATAAAATTAGGAGTTGGGGGTAAAGTAGTGAGTTGGGGGTAAAATTAAGCGCTGCAGGGTGGATTGTGCAGGGAATGCCCAGGGTCTGGCTTTGCAAGCGCCACAAGCGCAGGGCGGCCTCGGTCGCGCATCAAACGCGCGCAGAGCGGCCGCTTGCGGGCTCCGTGTTAGCTGAAAGGTGTGGAAAGGCAGGAAGAGTCACAGCTTGTGAGCACTGCACAAAACCAGCGCAGAGGATTTATGAGTGTTCACGGAGAGGAAGCAGCGCTCCGGGCAGGAACGAGCTCCGCACGGTCCCTCCTTCGCCTTGGCCCCGAGGCTCGAGTCACCAGGCCTGTTTCTCCATATCAAGCCTGTACAGAGAGCGAGGAGATTTCTGGACAGTAAAGTATAAAGTTAGGTCTGTTGTGATAAAGGCTTTAGGTTCATAAAGTCTTCAACATGTAGAGGCTCCACCCCATTAACTTTTATGTCCCCATACAGTACTGAGACTTCTTCGGCCCATAAAGACGTAATGTGGTGGGACTTCAAGCTCTTTCCTGGAGTGCTGAAAGCTCCAGCAGCTTCAGATTCCAGGAGCAGGAGTTTGGTGCCGGGCAATTTTTCAGCAGTTCCAGTATTTGACAAACAGGTGCTGCAAAATAGTTTTGACCCTGGCCATACAATCTGCATCACACATGATGATCTTCCCAAATACACACTTAGATCATGTGCTTTTCATCACTGACCATCCTCCCCTGTCGTAATTCCTGCAAAACCTGTAGCACGTTGTCTGTCTAGTACTGGGAGAGCCCTTTGGAAGAGGCTCTTCTCCCGCAGGCAATGAGCAGGCTCCCCAGGAGCCGGGCAGCAAACTTTGGGAGACTTGGTGCTCGTGAGAGATGGTTGCGACAGGAGACCATTGCCCGTGCAAGGACGGCAGCGAGACCCGGGCTCTGTCCAGGCCTCTCTTTGCAAGACTTGCGTTTCTGGCGAGACAAACGTCCACAGACATCAGTGCAGCCCCTAAGGCAGCTCTGCTGAACCCCGTTTCCCCTCGGCCTGTGGTTGTCTTCGCTTGCTGTAAGCACACGGACAGGTCAAGGGCTCCCTTTTGCCAATTATATATAATGAGTCAGTTTTTTTCCAGCTGGCAGAAATGTGCAACTTTTCCAAGTCTTTCCATTATCAAAGCCGTGAAAGAAAAACTGCAAAATAAACAGCATTCTGGGGCTCCAGGGGTGTGCGGGAGGGGTGGGAGATCCACTTCCTACGTACTACGTAGAGGAGGGGCAGGAATTTGGGTCTACCACTTCCAACTGAGTGTCTCGGCCACTGGTGACTGTTAGTGGGAGGCTGGACTCAGCAATTCCTGTTCCAAGCCTGTCTAGACGCTCCCATCCCAAGTCTGAGACATCTCCCAGACCCAAGTTGGGTCAGAATGAAAAGTTCCTGTTCCAAGCGAAGCGGATTTTTCTGACCCTAAAAAAGGAAATAAATAAATAAATAAATAAATCCATCCAAAAATCACCAGCTGGCCCTAGCCTGGCTGCCATACTCTGTAGCCACAGGAGATTCCTCCTCATCTGAATCACAAAGCGCTGCAGACAGCCAAGGTGTTATGTATTAACACGAGCTAGCCCCTGCAGCAGAGACACGGGCTTGCAAGAAATAACAGGAAACCAGAAAAAGCAACGAACCAGCATCAGAAAGGGATTGTTTTGGGAGCACTTCTGCACAAGGACATGGTTCCTTATCGCTTCCTTGCTGCAACCTCCTCCCTCTGCTAGGTCATACGGTCTGGATCCCAGTGTCCCGACCTAAGAAACACAGGCTGATGGTTGTGGGGACTCTGGGCGAGACCTCTGCCTCCCGCATCGCCCTCACTTCTGCTTCCTTCCCTCTGCAGGCTGATGCCAAGATGGTCTGCGACGTCGTAAGTCGGATGGAGGACACAGAGCCCTTCTCTCCAGAGCTGCTGTCAGCTATGATGAGACTCTGGGCGGACTCTGGCATCCAGGAATGCTTCAACCGGTCCCGGGAATACCAGCTTAATGACTCGGCCCAATAGTGAGTATCCCTGTCCACTGGCTTTGCGTTAAGAGGTTGTATTTGGGCTTGCTAACCAAAGTGGCTCCTGAAATGCCAAGTTACTTTGCTGTTGGGGTTGGGGACAGAGCTCTGCTTGCAGAGCTGCTGCGCTCCATGGACGGGAGCAAGGGTTTGTCTGTTTGCTGACAGCAGCAGGAGGAGGTGACACCTTGCTTTGTACAGCAGCATAGCTCGTGGATGCAGTTTCCTGGTACTCCTGTACTGCCCTGGCAGGCAGCTGGGTGAGCAGCAAAGCCAGGGGGACTTTTTGCCCTTGGTATTTGGTATTATTCCCAATGCAGTCGGTGGCATCTGTACCGGTAGGGACCAAATCAAGATTTCTTTTTGATTGTGACTGTCTGAATCCACATCTTGGTATCCTTATAAAGGGATCTTCATCCCTTTATAGGGACTTTTACCCATAAACAGCTGCTGCAGCCCTAAATAAACAGCGAGCGTTTCCCCACTTTTTCAATCTAGGCCTGTTCCTAATGATAATTCCTCCAATCCACATGCCTCGACTCAGGCAGGGAGATTACAACATTTCATCTCATAATTTCAACCACAGCATAAGAGCAGCTTTTGTGTTCAGGGAAAAGCTGCCCTGGCTCCACGCTTGGCCAGCAGTCAGCAAAAAATGGTGAAGTAAAAGTATATGGAGCAAGCAAGAACAGACTGCTCCCTTTCCTGGTTAAACCCACACGCCTTTTGGCAATCAGAAACACAGAGGTTCCCCAGAAATGTAGAGGGGGGCTGCAGCGCTGACGCATCCCTTGGCACGGGCCAAGGACCGAGCGGGAGGCTTGCAGATGTGTCCCAGTCCTACCCAGCTACTTCACACCGGGAACAGCCACATCGAAGCGATGATGCTGACATTATGCAAACTTTCCACCTCCAATGAGTGCAAAGTCATGTTCAATGTGTATTACATTGCCTGAAACAGTGAAATCCGCCTTTCTTGCCAGCAAAGTTTTGTTTTTCTTTCTCACAAAAGAAGGATCTGATGGCAAAAACATATCTTTAGAGCTATAAACTACACAAAAGCCCAGTCATTTGCATTACAACCTTGTGGAAAATTCTTCAATTGCTTTTAGAGCCATTTACCTTGAGGAAACTATTTTGATTTTCCTGCCATGCAGCGTAGCAGTTGAGAATAATAAGCATAACCCTCACAGTGTGACCAGATGCTGGGCAATTCATCAGCAAGAGCTCCAAAACCACAAGCAGTCTCTAGACATAACTCATGGGGCTCTGTGCTGTGCTCTACACAGCAACATCAACGCATAGTTGTGGCCCAGCAAGATTAATTTCAGTATCTTTGGCAAAATCGCTTGCACTGCATTGAAATTCTCAAACTAACCAACACCAAAAAAAAAGAGATGATGATGGAAGGGATGATGGAAGAGGAAGTAAAGCCTGTTGCCTTATGCACTCCTGCTGCTAGGATTGGTAGAAACACGTTATTTGGCTAAACGTTACCCATTTTTTTGGTTAGACATTGGATTTATCTGACCCTAAGTGCAGAATGGAGCACCCAGACACCTACACCAGGGAGCTGGTGCTGGACATGCTCTTGTTCACCTGCTTGGCTTTCATGTCCTCAAACCAGAGTCCGATTTGCCATGTGCCTTATAAAGAAGGTTTAAGACTTTTGGGGCATTTTCTCCCGCTCACAGTTGGTGAACAAGTCACCAAATCACCATCAAATCCCCATGGAGAGCTGTGCCAGCGATGCAAATCCGCGGTGCAAAGGTGAAGCCCCAGCCCTCGCCTCCTGAAACCTCCCTTTCCCCTCGCTGGTGGATACATCTACCACTCAAGGAGGTGAGGGCTGCCTCCCTCCACATGCAAGCTGTGAGCTTCATTGCAGCAGGACAGTTGGTGTCTTGGTGTTAGCTCAGCTAAGGATAGCAAAGCTCTTCGCCTTCACAAATCTGGTGCCATTTAGGAGCCTCTGGTGGTTCAATCACCAGGAGCAGAGATGCTGTCAGAGGCTGGGACACTAACACGTCCTGCTGCACCTCTAGGCCTTGGTGCACTGTAGCAGATGGCGATGCAAGCGAGAGCTCAGTTGGCACTTACTCACGGCCAGTGGATCCCCAGTGAAAAGCGGCATATTTCTCATTTAATCCTTGAACGCTTTGGGGTTGTTTTCTTCTGCATGAGTGAAAGATTTGAGACTTTTTATTTTTTTTTTCCCCATGGGAAAAGACCAATTTTTGTTGACACTGATAATGGACTTAGAACACCAGCAAGTACAAAATGTATTTTCTTTAAGACTGAGAAAAGCTAATTCCAACCCAAATCTGAGGTTCACCCAAGTTTGCAAGCAGTGATGGGGAGTGAGCACTGTGATCTACTTTATTAAACGCAGGGACGTGGGCCAGACCCTGTGACTGTCTCCTGCAGCTTCCCCAATAACAGCCTCCAAAGAGATGGCACAACTGGGGGAAGATCAGGCCTCCCGTGTCAATAGGGCTCCCTCCTCCCGGCCACTGCAGCAGGTTCACAGCGTCACAGAATGGTTGAGGTTGGAAGGGACCTCTAGAGATCACCTAGTCCAAGCCCCTATTCCAGCAGGGACACCCAGAGCACAGGGTGGCATCCAGGTGGGTTTGGAAGGTCTCCAGAGAAGGAGACTCCAGTTTGTCTACTTCACATTTATATTTCAATGCCTCAAACAACAGCCCTTCGACTATGTCCCATGGGAGACCAAGCCACAAGCTAATCAGTGGCATATGAGAGCTAGCACCACGGTTCTTATCAGTCCATCATTAATTTCATTGAAAATAGATTTAATACTTCATGATAGCCTAAACATAAGTGAATAGCAGCTCTTCTGTCCCAACGAGGGTGGGCAGGAGCACATTCTGCACTCCCATGCACGCTTGCCTATCAGCGTGGCCTTCCCCGCCAGGCTGATGCTTTGCTTAGACTCCAAAATCAGTCTGTCTTTAGCAAGGATTTGTTATGTACTCTGGAGGGAAAAGGAGAGGGAGGATCAGGGCAGTTTGCAAAGGAAAAAGCACCATGGAGGAAGAGGGAAGGCTCTGTAAGGGAAGGAGTAAAACAGTGAGGGAAGCAAGAGGAAGGGAGGGAGGAAGATGCAGCAGTTGGCTTTGTCATTTGGTGCTAGTACATTTTTTTCCATCTCTCCCTAAGGCAAATTCATGGGTGGATTGAGTTCTACTTTACTAATCTCTTGATTATGTTTTTATTCCTACTTCATCTCGTTTCTTTCTTGTCTCAATGCCTAAGAGCTAAATCTACCTCTGATCAAAAAGTCTGAGCACTGCTGATGTCTTTTCCTTGTCCAGCCAGATTCTGTCGGTGGGAGCACATCTGTGGCCCATATTAGCCTTCAAAATCAGCAAAATTAGGGTTCCCAGCTACTTTCCTTAATCTCTTATTTCTGTTCAGATTCATAACTTGCCTTGTGTTTCCTATCGCTGAGTTCCTAACTTGGGGCCGGTCACCAGAGGACAAGCGGCATCTGACGCAGCTGGAGGTGGGGAGAAGCCTCCAAACTTCCCGAGGGGAACGGAGCAGGCAGAGCATCCACAGGAGCACTCATTTTCCTGTACCCAGCCCCACAGGCACAAACCCTGCGAGATGTGTAGGCAGATACAGTTTGCAAGTACACGAACACAAAGCAAGCCAGAACCTGCATCAAGTAGATGTCAAAATGAAAGTTCTTCTCCCTCTTCTTCCAAGCATATTGAAAGATCATTTGACAATGCCAGGGCTGTGAAACTTCATCAAAACTGCAAAATGTTTTAGGCCCGCGTTCAACCCATCCATCTTCACACATATCTGAGGTGTCAGGGCTAGGAAGCTTGTTGCCTTTGGCTTTCTCCGTCAGGAGCCAAGAGAGGGGGAGATGCCTCCAAAAGAGAGATACAGGTCCCAGTGCTCAATGAGGAGAGAGAAAATCATGTCTACAGCCCTAACAGAGCTAACTGCAGCCCTTGTGTCTCAATTGTGGCCAAAAATGTCCCCAAACTGAGCAACACCTCTGTCTTTTCCTCTGGCAGTGACTGTTGGAAGTGTTGCACCAAACTTGGAATAAAAACTGTTGCCTTCCCTCCCACCCGGGACTGTTTTCTGGTCTCCTCTTGGCAAAGGAATTGCATTTGCCTCACGATACAGTCTTCCTTACCAATGCTGTTGCATCTCACATGCCAACACCCACTTTTCATGCAGAAAAGTCAAGAAATTAGAGCCAGATGTTCTTGTGATACAGCAAACTGCTTCCTGGACTGAGCCCCGACCAGCCTGCATTGGAACAAACTTCCCAGAGAGGCGGAAAAATCCCTATCCTCGGAAGGACTCAAAACTAAGTGACTTCATCTAACTCTGAAGTTGAGTTTAAGTTTGCAGCTGGCCTTGCTTTGCATAGGGCATTTGAAGCAGGTACCCCCAAAGACACATCGCACATTGGCACTTCGGGTTGACTTTTGTTTCACCCGTCATCCTTGATCCAATAACGCTGGGTTATAAAGGGAGAAGAAGCCAGCAGAGGTCCCAGGGCTACGGCTGTCACCCCGCTGCAGCAGAACACGAGCTGTGCACTCGCTACAAGGGGTGCCAACCCCTTCCACGCTGCCCACGTGGCAGCATCAGCAGAGCGGGGAGGACCAAGTCCTTGATTATGTTCCTCCCTTCCTCGCCCCATTGAGATACAACCCCATAGCAAATAAGGCTCCGTTATCTCATGTGGTCGTCGTGTCCTCTTCACAAAATCACCTCTTTCTGCCTCCCTGGTGGTGGGAGGCTCCAGTTTTTAGGCAGTTCTGTGGCCCATGGGCTAGGGGAGCAGGAATGAACCCAACACACAGGGTCAGGCCATGCAGAACTACCAGGGACTGCAGGAGAGGCCAAACTCAGCCAGACAACAGCTGCTCAACCCGGTTCAGCCCATCAGGACTAATCTGGTGCTTGTGCAAGTAATAAGTCCAAGCCTGCCTACCCTAAATGAATGCTCCTTGCTTCAGATTTCTATGAAATTAGTTTCAGCAGCCACCTAACCCTTTACATCATGTAATGTGCAGGACACTCTCATCCCATTTTAACGAGCTCCAGTTGCTGCTGCCTCCCTCGGACTGAAGACAGAAAAATTATAGGTCAAGGTTTTGCATTAATATTCCCATCGGGTGCCGAGCTTCCATTTTTCCTCATCACAGCTCCTGCATTAGAAGATGTTTTTCTGGGAGCGCTCTTTATTCGCCTGTGTCGCTCAAGCTCGTTCCTGTTTAATCGGAGGGAGCAATAATAAAAGGAGCAATCCAATTAATTGGGATGACGGCGCTGCACTGCTTATTGACCGGTCTGCCTAGGAGTCTCGCAGCTCAAGCACCAATAAAGCCGAAAAGGAAAATACATCATGATAGTCAAAGCAGAGATGTAGATGCCATTTGTCTGAATTTGTGGTTTAATTTGCTCCTGCAAGTAAATATGGCCACCAGCTTTGAATAATTAAGTTCCCTCCTGTGATAAGAAAAACCAAATGGTGCACAAAGCCCAGGGCCAGTTCCCTGGAATCGCTCACGTTGCTCCGCTCCCGCAAACGGGACACAAGATATCCTGGAAGGAGCAGCCCTGCGTTATCAAATCATCTTTCAATAAGCTTGGAAGCAGAGGGAGAATAAGAGGTGCCAGCAGCCTCCAAGCAGATGCCTTTTGAGTACCTGAATCTGCCACTTTTTTTTTTAAGGAGCCATAAATAGGCTACTCGTGGTGCCACTTCTTGGCTACTCAAGCTGGCAGTGCAAGTTAATTTGTGCAGAAATTAGATTGTGACCAAAAACAACCTAAAAATCCACCAAAGTTCCAATTTTGGAACTCGAAAAGCACAGAGACTGAGCACAATGAGTTGTCCACAGTGCAAGGCTGCTGTAATAGAGTGGGAAACGTGCTGAGCTCCTGTGTGCCGGTGCTGGCCAGAGGAAAGGGCCAGAGCTTGGAAATGATCCCTTCTTCCTTCCTATTTTGCTTAGAGAGCAGGAACCGCAGCAGCAACAAGCCCCAAACTCACCCCTTGGATTTATCCCAGGGAAACCTGCCGCTTGGGAAGCCCAGGCCCCAGGATAACCCACTCCCATTGACAGCCCGCAGATTTCTTCTCTTCCTGCAAAGGGTGACAGATTCGGTGCAGAGAGACTTGATTTTTTTTTGCCGAGACATTTGTGTATATTTAAGCTGAAATATCTAAAAGATTTATAAGCTACATCCGCTACATCCAAGTCCAATCAGGAGCTGTGCTAAGAAAACACTCTTTTTTTTTTTTTTTTTTGTAATATTTCATAAGACAACTATTGAAACGATATTCCCAGGTCTGGGGAAAGAGCCTGATCCCGGGTCCAGCTCCCGGGGAGGACAGTCCCAGCTGGCTGCCAAGCCGCTCACACCAAAGTCCAGCTTTGCCTCGCGGAGGCCCCAGGCGATGCTCATTTCACAGCCTAATTGATATAATAGCTCTAATTATCCTCGGAGCAAACACCGCTTTGTTTCCCGCTTATCCAGGGCGAGCTCTGAGCCAACGCTCAACCTGCACCTATTGATTTCCTATGGCTTTCGAGGTAAGGAAGGAGGAAACGGGGGTTTCCTTCTGAACACAGCGAGCACTTTCCCCAAGATGCCTGGCCAGGCATTTGCCTTCCCTGCTTGAACCAGGAGGATTTTGCAGCCCCATTCCCTGCCGTGCAGCCCTGCAGAGGTCCAAATCCCCCACAAAGGGGCAAATTCCTGTTTGCATACCCTCCATGGAGCAATGTGGCACCCGCTGCCAAGGCCTCCCACCTTCCCGACCGCTGGTGCTTGGATGGCAGGTGAAATGCACGGGAAAAGCAGCTCCTCTGGGGTCCTGAGCCCCTTGTGGGGCTGGAGGAGCCAGGAGGGGAGCGATGCTTCGGAGGCCAGGATGAGGCAGGACCTGCTCCGTACGGGAAGGAGCCAAGAGAGAGGAAGGAGAAGGAAACCAGGCACGAACCGCGCCGGGGAGCAGAGCCAAGGAAACGTCAGGGCGGATTTTGGCACTTTGTCCGAGCCTCCCTCTTGCTGGGGATTCGGGAGGCGCTTGGCTGGGCTGTAACCCCTTCCCAGCTGGGCTGCACCATCATCCTGGTGCCAAACACCCAGACTTGGAATGAAATTCCATGCTCCCAAATGGCAAACCTGGGCCACAAAACAGTCCAGCGACGACCGCGGTAGCTCTGAGGTCCCTGAACCCCACCAGGCTTTTCACAACACAGGTCAGTGTTTCCTGCTCCCTCAGTTTTGCCCGTGATATTTTACTGTCGTGCCAAAACCATTCGCAAAAACACAAGTAATTATACCTTACCACAGAGGCTAAACAGCAAGGATCTTGGAAACCACTCCCTTAAAAACACAGAACTGGGGTGTGCGTCAAACAGGGAGCACAGCTCGGCAGCAGGGAGGAATGGGAGCAAAGCGCCAGGCTGAGAGCTGGAAACTGGTAACAAGCCCCAGAGAGCCCAGGCCTGCCCTGGAAGGGCTGCCGAAGCTCAGGCTCTGCCCCGTGCGCTCTGTTCATCCCCACGCAGCTCGCCCAGGGACAAGGGGCAGCCCGGCTGCCCACCCGCCTCTCATCCCGCTCTGCTTTCCCTTCCCTCGCTTCCCAGGAAACTGCTCCTCTGCCCCAGGGATGCACAAGGTCCCCAGGGTGTCAGCGAGGAGCAGCCAAGGCACAAAGGAGACCCAGCAAGACCAACAGCCACCAGCGTGCAGAGCAGGGCCCTGGGAATGAGACAGAGGAGGAGCAGCCTCCAACCCACCTGCAGCAACCCCACATTGGGGGCTGCCCCAGAGAGGGGCTCTCCTGCCACGCAGGGGTTACTTCTGCTTTCCCCTTCCACTGGGAGTAAAAAAGGCTCTTTATTTCGTGCAGCTTCAAACATCGATTGGACACGGCTGATCCTGCCATCAGCTGGTGCAGTGCCACCAGATGAATAAATCGTGCGTGCATCTGTAATTACTGCTCCGCTTGTGTTTAAATGCAGTGTCATTGATCTGCAGAACACATCCAAATCCACAAAGAAATGCATGAAATTACACTGGGTGGAGCAAAGCATCTGACAGCAACCATTTGCAGCCATCTCCATTTACGAAGGAAAAAAATATATATATATTCCCTCTATTCAAATTCTTGAGCTAACTCAAAATTCAATCAGCAGCTGTAACATAATTTTATGGGCTGCTCTTTACGTAACACAATGTTTCCTCCTTGCAAAAGGCAAACAAATTTCCACCATCTCTACAGGACCTGCCCCTACACAGCAAACCACTATTAAAAGCAGTGCAGAGTATTGCTTAAGGGCTATAGACTGGAATGCTGAAAGATGGCCTTGGGGAGAGACCCAAAGGACACCCAAAGTGACTTCCAAGGCTCCCTCTTGTGCCCTCCTCGCCGTCCAGCCCTTCAGGAGATACGTTCCTCGGGAAGGAAGGGTGATTAATGACATTGCCCGACTCCAGCAGGAGGCTGGGGGGACGAAGGGGCAGCTCGAGGACAGGGAGGCAGGGCAGGAGGGCGGCGGTGGCCGCAGCAGCGCGGGGCCGGGCGAGGAAGGTGTTTGTGCTCACCGGCCATCTGTCCTCCACGCTCTCCTTCCATGCGGCAGCCAAGAGGAAGCTCAACCCAAGCTTTTCCTGGCAATAAAGCCCAGAGCGGCTGGAAGGAGTCCTGATATTTCCCAGTCCTGGCTGCTTCGGGCCAGTTACATTCCCCTCTCTGGAAAGGAAGCATTAGTCTAAACATATCTGCACCAAGCAGGCACAGACCTTGGTCGGGCGGCTGGGTTACCCAGCCCGTGGGTCCCTCGCCAGAGCACAGGCTCTCTGTGGGACGGCGCCAGTTTTTGCCATTATAAAGCCAGTCTCATCAGGGACACGTCCCCAGGGCACAGGGAAGAGTCTCTGCACCGGCTGAGTGCAGACACAGGCGCCGTGTCCTCAGCCCTGCAGGAGGACGTGCCTGGGGAGCAGGGTCCTCTGCTCTCCCCAGGCCCACGCCACTAGGATGCACCAGCGCCACGCACACAAACTGGGGCAGGCAGCTAGGAGCTTTGCCAGTCAGTGGATTACTAGTTCATAATTCCCGATACGTTGCTTTGGGGGAGATTAATCGCAAAAATATGAAGGGGGGAATTCTCCACTAACCGATTGCTTGTGTAATCTGAATTGCCATGCCTGTTCTGATGGCATTTTAGCTCCCCCGCGCAGCAGCATCCGGAAGAAGGCATTATCTTATTATTATTGTTATTACATTATATCGCTATTGTTGAGAGGGTGCTTATCAGGGGAGGATTTCCCTCCCTGAGGGACCGCATGGAGATAGGGGACTCCCTTGACTTAAACGGCTCTTCAGAAGCACTGAGCACAGGGACTAGGCGACCAAACTGATAAGAGGCGGGTTGCAGAAGCCTCATCTTCCAGGGTTTTGAGAATGGCAACTAGTGGTTACAAATTACAGACTGCTGTGTGGTTGCTCGTGCCATAAAAACCTGCCAGCATTCACCCAAGATGCCCGGGTAGCCCAGCCTGGCCCTGGTCACAGACTCGCTTCTGAGGGGAAGGAATGAGGTATTTCATACGTGGCAAACACAGTTCTCTCCCAGCACTTACTCAGCTAGGGAGGAGAAACTCTTCCGCTGTGAGTTTTCCCTCAGGCATCTCCCAACTTCATCTGCGGTCACGGCTGCTTGCTTTCCAGGGTCAGAGTAATTGCTTTGCAATATTGGCTGCAGCAGCACAGAGGCACTGTGCCCTCGTGAGGATCCTTACCAGAAGGAGCCCTTCATGATCCCAAGTTCCCTTTGACTTATTTTTAGCCCTCCTCCTTCTTCCCCTTTTCCCTTCTTCAACACAGAAAGCCACCAGCTCCATCAGGTTCATAAGGGCACTCGCTGGAGCCCTTTTGTGAAAGAAAGCACCCGAGC
>JAVCKT010025859.1:0-10521 GCA_032273925.1 Rhynchotus rufescens
TTGGGGATTAAAAAAAATTGCAAGACAGCTGGCTGCCTTTTTTTTTAATTAACTTTGCTTGCTGACATGAGGCCCTCAGCACCACAGGCGTGAGGTGCTAAAGCCTGGCCGGGCACCCTTCCTTCTTCCTTATTCCTCTAAAAGTGGGAGTGCAGATAACTTTGCACTAAAGCAGTAAGCATAAGGATGAAGCTTCCACTGCAGCTGGCTGTGACACAGTTAACATCATAACAGGATGTTTTAAGTGTTTGCATTTTCCGGTGCCTTCTTCCCTAGGGTTGTTTCTTTGGCTCCTGTTACGAGCTAGAGATCGTTCCGTGATACTCACATGGACAAATGGCTCTTTGGAGCCCAGGGTGGTGTTTGGTTCTGGATGCCTAATCGTTACCCTCATGTACCACATCAGAGGAAACAGGAGCTTTTCCTTTTCCTGAGGGGTGTTGGCTTGTGTTCGTGTTGGCCTTGCTGGCTGTAACACGTGTTTCCCATGAGGAGGAGGATGATAGCAGCATTAAATGTTGGAAAGAGGTTCCACATGTGAAACGTCACGGGGCCAGGCCTTCCGATGAAGGACTGAACAGTAAAAATGTGCTGGGATGGGGAAAGAAAACCAAACCAGCCTGCAACGAAGCGTTGAACCTGCATGGGGATTTGCTGGAACGCGCTGGGATGGGCAGAGGCACCTCCATGGCTGCCGGAATGCGGTGCAAAACTGATCCCTTGGACGGGTCTGGGGTTTGCAGACTTCACTCAAAAGTGGAACTGCTGAAGAAACTTGTTTCTAATTTGTTGATACTTCTATTTATAAATGAAAAAAGGGTGATAAAAATCTCCATTAGCCTGGTGAATGTATTGGCAGATAGCATCTACTGGATTCATGCTATCGCTTGGTGTGGATGGCTGAAGACTCTCCCACATTCCTTCTCCTTCCTTGCATAGTTACTATGTGCAAAAAATAAAGGGCTATATAAAAACGGTCCACACAAAAAATTGATAGGGTGTCTACCTGCTGCAAATTAACATGGTAGTTTGCTTCCTATGTCTAAGTTTTTAAGCTGTGTTTCAAACTTTACCATGTAAGTGGGATGAAAATGATCTCTGTTATTCCTGCAGGCAGTGAAACGCCCAGCATGGCATGTCCTGTTGGCATTCCCAAAGGGAAAAAAAGTGCAGGGAGCAGCACTGGCCCCCCATGTTTTGCCTCAAAGTAGATAGTAAAAAAAGGGATAAATATCTCTGTTCTTATGCTCTTATTTTTTTTTCTTTCTCATCCTGTGAAGAGGCAAGGGTAGAATCCGTATGAAACCACTTTCTTTTTACTTTGAAGCCTGAGGGAGAATAGAGGCTCTTCTGCCTTCTTTTCGTCTTGTTTTAGCAGGGAGATTCTTTGCTGCAAGACTCGAGCTATTTCCTATGTGCCCTGCAAGGCTGTTGCAGCCACTTAGATGTCTTCGCCAGCTTTTCCTCAGAGGGAAAAATTAGGCTGTTTTGTCCTTTTATGCAATTACCAAAACCTCTCTTTGTAGTCTGGAAATAAAGAACGTAGATCTGACTTGCATTTTCCCAGGTAGCCTGCTCGGTTTGGCTGCAGAAGAGGAGAAGACCTTGTGCCTCTGGAAGCCCGAGCACAAGGACTTGATGGTCCCAAAGCTGGCAAGGGGAATACCGCCCAAATTTTATTTATTTCTGTGAAAACTGCACAAGCCAATTCTAGAGAAGACTAGTTACCAAAAAATAAAAGGCTGGTGTGTGTTTCTGCCTATGGTAGTTTGTGGTGAAGTTTCTTACTACTTAGGCTTACAGGCTATGAGGATGTTTAATAATAGGAAATGTTTTCTAGGCTTTTCTTGTAATACTGTAATTGTGTAAGCTTTAAGCCACAATTATTTTTCATATGTAGCTCTGCTTCCTTTTGAGGAAACAATTCAATTATTCAGGGATATTACAGGAATAATTTTGCTTGATTTGGATATAAATTTGTAAGAATTGTTCACTTCTCCTGTAAACAGTGCATATATTTATATATATAAAATATATTCACATGTTTTAGATGATATATAGTAGGTGTGTATGCTACCAAACCAAATGATCATCTGTTTTAATGCACTTGCAGTATGTGGAATTACTGTGTAGATAAATTAATGGAGTGTGGACTACTGTGACTGGAATTTTTTGTTATTTATTTTTTAAAGAGCTAATCCTTCAATAAAGGTTCAAAACCTTCCTTTTCATTATCCATGAGATCCAAAGGAATGGAACAGTTCTTTGGTCTGGCTCAGAACCGGGGGGACACAAACTTATTTAGATTTCAAGGGTGGCTCCTTGCCTGCTGTAAGTAGCCCTCACTTTTGAGGAGAGGAGGAAGATCCTTCTGAAGAAAAGGACAAAAAGGAGCCAGAGGGAGGAAAGTGGAAGGATTTGTTTGTGTGAGCCGGGTCACACGTTTCTCTGTGACTGTTTCTAGTAGGGTGCAGCGGTTCTGCACAGGGCATCATTGGTTATGGGTAGATTTTTGTCTGTCAGTGACAGATCTGCTCCTTGTCATCCCAGGAGGGACCTCGGAGCTGCCCTGAGCATTTTCCTCCCCTGGGTGCCTGGGAAAGGGTCCCGGAGCTCAGATGCAGAGCCTAGGCACGTGTGGGCCAGGGCGGCCCAGCACGAGAGCCGGGGTGAAGGTCTGGGCTCCGCCACGAGCCGCAGAGTCCCATGTGCGCCTGGCTCCATGAAACACCCCTCTCGGGGGGCTGGGGACGGCGCCTCGCCCGGGTTTGCCTTCCTTAGTGAGAGCTGGGGTTGCTGTTAGAGCCAGCCGCGTTCGCCCCGAGGATGCAGCCTGCAAGCGAGGAGCGCGGTTAGAGCAGCGGTTCGTCTGTGAGCCGGAGGAAGCAGAGGAAAGCTGCACCCCCGGGAAGCGGGAAGCGCTCGGCGCAGTGCTTGGGGCTGCCCATTTGATTTCATTCCTTCATTTATTGCCCCTTGGCCTGTTAGTTCCCTCGCCACCCACGCGGGCAAGGAGAGGAGAGGAGAGGAGAGGGGGCGCTCCCGGGCCGCGGTGCCGTCGCGGGGCAGTCACGTGTGCCTTTGTCTGCTTTGCATACAGGTAGTGCTTCCCACCTTTATTTTGGAGAAAAGATCCCTGCTGGAGATGTATGCAAATTTCATGGCCCATCCAGACCTGTTTTTGTCAATTGCAGCTGGAGCCACGGCGGAGGACAGAATTATCGCCTTCGTGGAGTATTATCTCACGGCTTTCCACGAAGGCCGCAAGGGAGCCGTGGCCAAGAAGCCCTATAACCCTATAATTGGCGAAACCTTTCATTGCTCGTGGGACGTGCCTGCGGACAGAGTGAAGCCCTGCCGAGGTCAGGGCGCCTCGGCGGCGGCCAGGGAGCCGGGCCCGGAGCCGCCGGGCAGCTACAAGCTGAGGTTTGTGGCCGAGCAAGTGTCCCACCACCCGCCGGTCTCTTGCTTTTACTGCGAGTGCAAGGAGAAGAAGATGTGCGTGAACGCTCACGTGTGGACCAAGAGCAAGTTCATGGGCATGTCCATAGGCGTTTCTATGGTAGGTGAAGGTAAGGAAGACGCTCTTACTTTATTTCTTGGAGCAAAACGGGGGTGTCAGTACAACAAAAATCCGTATAGTTGATTAACTGCTTGCTCCACCTCTGTCGTGCTTGTTTTTGTGGTGGTTGGGGTTAAAACTGTGGGTCTGTGGAGCTGTTCAGGTTTTGCTGCAGTTGTGCTGTCCATGTGCATATGAGAGATACTACACACATAAGGATAAGCCCGTGTACTTGGGGCTGCTAATTACATCTGAAGTGTAGGAGCGAATTCAGTTGTAATCCCACATGGATACTGGCAGTGTATCCTCTAGGAATGTTTTTAATCATCTTGATCATTTTAAAGATAATATCCAATTCAGTGTGGAACGATTTCACAATTGAAGTGAAATAATAGTAAAATTATATGTTTGTACTTAAGCCTTTCATTCTTTTGTCATCGCTTTTGTGAAGATTGGAGGTTTCTGTACTTTAGTGAATTAATGTGTTAGCTCAAGCCATGTAGCAGGTCACGTAGGTGAGATAAAAATCGTGGTTTGTTATAAACCATCATTGAGAATGAATTCAGAAGTACTAGGGATTGTGACAGATCCTTAATGGATCGTGTGAATTGATGCCTCCACCTGCAGCAGCTGCTACTGACTGCTGATGAATTGATTTGATGCTTCTAAGCAGCTTCACCCCTTTTGCCATTTGAGGATCATTTCCTGGGTGTGTTTCTTGTTCTCTTAGTGTTTTCTCTTAACTAGCTTTAAGACTGCTCTTGAGAAGTGGTCAGAGGCCCCAAGGGGGAGTAAGTGCTTGGTTTGGCCTGTAAAGAAAAAAATAAGGGGTAGAATGAGCAGCAGTGACTTGAACTGAATGGGAGCAGGTGATGGGAAAGGGCTACAGTGGCTTCTTTGCTCGTGCTGACGCAGTGGCGCTTTCGTGAGTGCAAATACAGGGGTCCTGAAACCTCCCCCTCGCTGGATTTGATGCTGTTGTGATAGCTAGATGTTGGTGGTCCGCTTGGATCACAGTTAGGGAATTGGGAAGGGAAGGGAAAGGGGTCCTCTGGCCTCTCCTCTCACTGCGCCGCTTCAAGCCTGAGCTGTTGGTTTCTCTTGCTGTATTTTTTTTCCAGTAACTACCCATTTCTAGAGCTAATTTTCGCAGTGAATTGAGATGTTTAGTGGAAGTCAAATGAAATGCAAACTTGCTGCTAATTATGCAGGAGTAAGGGAATTTCTCTTTCTTGCTGCTAGCACACACGAGTCCCTGGGATTGAGGGTGTCTGCTGGGGAGTGTTGCTTAAGACTTCAAAGTCCTGCCGTGCCCCAGTTTTGTGAGAAGAGGAGGGTAGGAATTAACTGCTTCCCTAGCCCAGGGATCACGTAGTGTGCATTTGTAAGAATAAATTATGACAATAATAAATTGTCATCATCTTCCTCCCCCTCCATTTATTTATTTAATTTATTTATTTTCAGGATCCTGGGAGGGGTCCCACGAGTAGAAACAGGCTTTGGGGAGTGTTTCTACTGGTGAGCCTTGTATTGCAAGGTTTGCTACTGTATTTGCAAGGAGCATTTACAGAGGAAATTTGGGTTTGCTATTTTTGTTTGTTTCATGCTAAGCATTGCAGAAGCTTGTGGCAAACTATGCAAAACTTAAAAACTACTACATAAACTTTCTCTTGCAAGTTCTATAATAAACTGAGGTTAGCATGAATACAGTGCAATATATTGCTGAACTCTGGATTTACAATGTGAAAAGATATTTGTCTCTACCTTTCTGTTAGTGCAAAGGCTGGTATCACTTTAACTTGAAACACGATTTGGAGGTTTTTCTTGGTGTTCAAGGTCTCTCTTGGTCTGGTGCCCACTGTAAGCTCTAGAGTTCACTTTGTGTACGCTGATGCTTTGGACTTCTTGCTGTATGAATTTGGAATGTGGCAACATGCCACTTGAAAGGGAAGATCCCTGAATATTTGTGCTGTACCTCTGCCCACCCTGAGACTTTGATTCAGGTCATTCGGGGGCAGCACGGGGTCTTATTGCACTCTGGATTCATTCTGTACTGTTTGATGTATGTAGGGGGAAAAAATACCCATTCCAGGCAAACTCATGGACTGCTAAACAAGTCCACTATTTTGGTCACTTCAGCTGTGGTCATTGCCTGACATTTCACAGAGTGATTTTGTTTGCCCTTTTAAACTTAAGTATTGAGTGCAGGCAGCAGTGAAGGGTTTAGAAACATTGCTTTCTGCTAAGTGTTTCTATATGGCTATAGGATGAATGGCTGTTCATGTATAGGTGCAGCAAAGTTTGGGACTGATAGCGTATAAAGAGTTTGTGAGCTGTTTCCAAAACTTACTGTTATTTTTTTAGGTTGTGAAAGTGGCCATGGTGAATTGGGCATGTTAGTTTTTGTGCTTTAGTGTTCGAAGGACTGGTGGTTTTGCTGAATCAGGAAGGACTTGGAAGGTGCAATGGCTTTAATAGGAGGGCAAATAGTCATGAGATTTAAGGGCAGTATGGACCTGTTGTATCAGGGTTATAATTCAATATTGTTGATTTTACAGAATTTAGAGTATGTTGCACCTCAAAAGGAAAAAGATCTATTTTTTTGTCTTTCATTTTTGTTTATTAGTTCAAAGTAAGTCTCAGTTGCAGAGGTGCAGAATGAACGTACAGAAGACATTACTGGAAATCCCCATGAAAATTTTATTTTTTTATTTATTTTTATTTTGCTTTTTAACTTTGGGTGTGTATGGTTTACAAATATAGTAGCTTTTTGTTTGCTCTATGACAGGAAGTGTTTTTCAGAGTAGTCCAAAGTGAATTTCCTCATGAGAAGGCTGCCCTAAACAGAAGAGTGGTTTTGCATATAAGAATTGATGTTGCATGCAGAGCCCCAAATTCTGGTTGATGTTAATTAGGCTCTAATGAGAGAGCGCGGGAGGGAAAGAGGGTGCAACGAAGAGAATCGTATTAGGATTTAAATTGGCAAGGGATGGGAGAGTTAAAGTAAATATTTAATGTTTTCTGCATGATCCAGAGAATCATCAGGCAGATGGTGGTTGTTGTCGTGTAGGATGTTTCAGTGGAAAAAGCTGCATTAAACGCACCTCAGCATGGGCTGCATCTGTCAAAAAATGATGGTTGTGTTTTGCTGGTTAATTTTGTGGAGAAAGAATTTAAAATCAACCTTTGGAAGTGTTGGTAGGTAGAGGAAAGGCTGAATGCATTTTCCAGGGTAGAGCTGGATGAAAGCAGTGAACAGTTTTTCGGAGATTATCTGTTCATTTTAAGATTTTGTATTATAAAATATATATAGATTATATTATTATGTAATGAATAATTTCTATTCCTGACGCATAAGTGACTTCTTAACTTACCAGCCCCAAAGATTAACTGTTCCTTGCAGCTGGACCTAGTAAAAGTATTTCTCTTGTGCTGTTTTCTGTGTTAGTATTTTTAGCCCATTGGTTTCAGGACAGTTCTTGTATGCCACGTGCTGTTACCTAACTGAGGAAATGGGTGTAGCTGCTGTAAAATACACAGTGCTGGGCAGTTGGTTGGGATGTTTTGCAAGTTCAAGAGCCCAGTGGAAACATCTCCCCTTCTCCTGCTTGAATCTGCAGCTCACCCCCCTACCCAGGTCCTTCCTTGTGCCACGTGATGGATAATGTAGATAGTGGGAAGAGCCTGATAAATTAGGAAACTGCCCGCAGCCATTTACGACCCAAGTATCGACTGCCAAGTGATGGGAGGGAAGCATTAAATTTCACGTGTCTCTTCAGCCGCTTTATTGATCCTGGGCCTCCTCTGTGTGTTTGTTCAATATGTGGGACTGGAAAATCAGTTCTCAGAGCTAGAGAGTCAGTGAGGGCCATATAATAGTCAAAGGGGCAGAGTTACGTGGTGCTAACAGCCCTTGCCTTAGCGCAGGTTGAGGAATCATGGAAAGGTGCGTGGCTGTGGTCTCAACCAAGGGTGAGCATAGCATGTTTAAGGGGAAATTTCAAAATTTGGGGCCTGTTTATCAAATAATCACCTTCCCAGGGATTTTTTCCTGCAGTATGCTAGAGCACTAAACACGCTTTTCCTCACAGAGTACAAAACTTGTGCCTGCCTTTCCCTGTGCATAATAGTTGTATATAAGATTTTTTTTCTTGATGGAGTCTATAGTTGCTAACAGAATTCTGTAATGTGAGAGGAGGAAACATTGCTGAACAGGATGCGATCTTCTAAACGTTTTATCTGTATTTATAAACAGTCAATTAATTACAAAGACATAAACAGGAGAGCAAAGGAAGAAAAATACCCTGTATATTTTTAGCAGGTATTTTTTTTTAATGATTGGTTTACATACATTGAAATGCTACAAGCAGATGCCAAAAGTACACAGTGTTCTCTAAAATAATTATTAGAGTTTAGGGGTTTTTTTTGTGCTTTTTAATTGCTCAAAATTAAAACTGGCCAAGCTAGGGCAGGATTTCAAGTTCTGGTAGCAAATATTACAGTTGTGACATGAAGCTCAGGCCAAACCTGCCTGCAGAGCTGTAGCCTTCACGGCACTTCAGTTATGTTTTGCATGTGAGCTCTGCCAGTGACAGAGTGAAAAATTAATATACTCATTAATATAAAAGTAATATCACGTTAGGGATGTCTAAAGCCTCCTCTTTGTTCTTGAGACTTCAGCTCTCACAGCGTCCACCCGGCACCGGCCTCTTAGGCCTTGCTCTTAGAGGAGCCATCATGGGAAGTGGTGATCCCAGGGGGCTGCGCTTTGGCCTGTGGAGGGACCATGGGGCTTGGACTAGGTGGTCTCCAAAGGTCCTTCTGACCTTGGGCTGCGGGAGGTTCTTGAGAGCCTCGCCGTGCGGCGCTGAGGAAGCCACGGGCCAAACCGTTGCGTTCGTTCCGGGCCGCGCGCCGCACCGCAGGCCTCGCACGCTGCACAGGCAGCATCCCACAACGCAGGGCAAACGCCCGAAGGTGCCTTTCCAGCTGCTTTTCCTTTCCCTTGTAGGTCGCTGGGGCTGAAGCGCCCGTGGCGGGGGCGCTGGTGGGTTGCGGGAGGCCGGGGCGCGAGCGGCTGGCCGCCATGTCGCACGTCCCGCGGGCCCTTCCCTCAGGGAGAGGATGAGCGCGGACGCGCCGGGCAGCTGCCCTCGCCTGCGCTCGCTGCTGGTCGGGGCGTTTGCCAACGTGACGGGGCTCCTAGAGCTCCGTGCTCCTAAATTCCGAGTGTTGTTCAGCTTCGGGTTTGCGTGCCGCGTTAAGGGCATGTTTGGCAGCAGTAGCGCCTTGTTCCTCCTTGGTGCTTTTTCATCGTTATGTTTCATACCGTTTTGCAAGATTAGTGTCGTTATTCCCTTAAATAGAGAGACAAACAAATAAATACTGCTAATAACGTATTTCGATTCTTCCCCGTCTGCCTGAGGGTGAGGGTAAATTGACTGAAGCTCCTCTTGTAGTTAAGCAGTTGCTGTTGCTGTTTGTGTGTCAAGATTGTTTTCCTGGTTTTACAAACATCTCTGGGGTCTCAGTGCTTCCCGTGATGGGCTATTTTCAGTCTCTGTTGCGAAAAAAAAATGTTTTCAAAGCAATAACTGTTGTCCTCAGGCAATTTTTAAATGGGACACAAGAGAGTGTAAAGCTCTAATCAACAATATGCTGCAGATATTTGGTACTACATGATGTTGTGTGTGGAGTTTGAAGGGGCTCCTCACCTGGTCTTATGGGCTGTTCTTTAGCATCCTGAGAAACAAAGTGCAGCTACGAAGAGCTGCATCAGGAGGCTGAGGAAGGGAGCCAAAGGCCTCTGGCCATGCACAGAACTGTCTTTGTAGACCTAAAGATCTTGAAAATTACCCTTTTTTGCTGCTGCTGTTGGATTTCGTGTTTTAGTTTTGGTTTTAGCCCCATAATGCTGAGGATGGAGGAACCTTTACAGTGTGAGATAGAATTGCCAGGAATTTGATCCCCATAATAGAGAGATTGATCTCAAAGGTAGTAGAGCATGGGCCTGTTTCCCCTTTGAACAATTTATTGCTTGTCAGTAACACAAAGTAAGTAGTTCAGCCAGTTTTGCTGGTAAGCCATTTGATGCCACCAGAGCCACAAAGTCTTCAGAACAGATTTGCTTTGAGTGCATTTCAGAGGTGTTTTTTAGTAGCCTGCACTGTGGGGTCTCTGTGGGGAGTAACTCTGTGTGCCAGGTCTTACAACAAAGTTTTAACATTTCTTGTTTGACTTCCATCCTACCTAGGTGTTCTTCACTTGCTGGAGCACGAGGAGGAGTATGTTTTCACGCTGCCGAGTGCCTATGCTCGCTCCATCCTCACCATCCCCTGGGTGGAGCTCGGAGGCAAGGTCAGCATCAACTGCGCCAGGAGCGGCTACTCGGCCACGGTCACCTTCCACACCAAGCCCTTCTACGGAGGAAAGGTCCACAGGTATGGGGATTCCTGTCCGCTTCCTGCTGGCTGGCCCCTGGATTTTCATTATGAATATTCACCTGGACACCTATTTAATTCTTATATTATACTGCTGTCTTGGCAGAAATCTGGATTTCTTTTCCTGTTGGTGTCTGAAGTGACACCAATGCTTCCACTTTAGAGCACAATTTACTGCAGTTATTGTTTAACTTAATGAGATACATTTCTCTTGTTGAGCTAGGGTGAATACATTCATGCAGGCTTTCTCGCTTACAGAAATTGCTGTGAAGTATTTAAATGACTTCCCCATTTTATGGCTTATATGCTAGTGCACAGTGCAGGGTCAGAAGAGAGTGTGTGTAGGAAAGGCAATAGTCCAGCTGCACCAGTGGCTGCTTCTGTGGGAGCTTTGTGGATGAACTGGTGGCCAAGTGGAGCTAAGAAGCATAAGTGCTGCCACTGCTAGTATTAGCCCAGTACTGGGCACTATTTTGCACTGAAATTCCAGATAAAAATATTATTTACCTGTTCCCCTTT
>JAVCKT010025859.1:14659-48569 GCA_032273925.1 Rhynchotus rufescens
ACAGTTTCCTGACTTTATTAATGCTCAGATTGATGACTCCCAGTTACAAGCATTCCCAGGCCTACATACATACCCTCGTTCTGCTGGGGGTTATAGCAGTTTCCGTGACATGGGTTCAGTTACCTCTTGAAACGGTGTTTTGTATGGTTAGATCTGCTTTGATGCAGTAGATCTAATTATTCTATATGCAAGTCAACCATATTAATGGTACTTGTGTTCAGGAAAATATATTATCATGAACTGTTTTGACAGAGATTTGCCTGAAAGACACAGATCAGTAGTTGGCACCCATCAAAGAGAGTGCAAATTAGCTGTCTTTAAGTTGCAATATGTTGTTAAAACACACATACGTGTGTGTATGCATGCACATCCACAAACAAAAGCAGAGCTTTCCTACGTGAGTCATTCTTTTTAGCAGTGGCCTCTGCTTGAAATACGATTTTATAGATGTAGAAAGCTGCTTGTAGGCTTAGTTGCAATAGCCTTTCTCTGTGCTGTTAATATATAGTGCCAATTATTTTTTTTTCTTCCTCTTCTCTTAGGGTGACAGCTGAGGTGAAGCATAATCCCACTAACACCATCGTGTGCAAGGCCCAGGGAGAGTGGAATGGCACGCTGGAATTCACTTACAGCAACGGAGAAACCAAAGTGATTGACACCACCAAGCTACCTGTTATCAGGAAAAAAATTAGACCAATAGCCAAACAAGGCCCGCTGGAATCAAGGTGAGCACAGAGGCATTGCAGTATTTTCTTCTGAACTTCAGATGAGAACAGAATAGTGAAGCAAAGTGCAGATAAAAATGGCACGGTTCAAAAAAACCTTTCTTATAGTGTGTTGATGTAGGCACAAGTAGCTGAAGCTGCATGTGTGGGTTCTTCAGTACATCAATTAGGTTATAATGATGTATGTTTTAATTTGGGGGAGGAGAGATGTGTATATTAATTTTAATAAGCATTTGAAACAAGTAATGCAGTGTTCTGCCTACTCTTTTAAGTGGTCCTTTGTGAGACCATTGTGGCTACTCTTGGCCACCTTGTGTCCTTTACATGCTTAGGGCTCACATCCAGGATGAGCTGTTCCATCACTTTTTCTGTCGATAGAGGTGAGGGTCCCTGGCCTGGAGTTTCCCGGGTTCTCTTTGTGAACCCTGGAATGGTATCACCCTTCCTCCAGCCCTCAGGAACCTTTCCTTATCTCCGGTCATCTTTTGAAGATGACTCAGTGGGACTTAGCAGTGATGTCTGCCAGCTCTGTCAGCACTCACGGGTGTTGCCCATCAGGGCCCATGGGTCTGCAGATGGCAAATTGGCCTAAATGATCTCTAATCTGGCCTTCTTCCACCAAGGGAAAGTCTCCTTTTGTCCAGGTTTTCCTCCCAGCTCTTCCTGGTCTGGGATTCCTGAGGACTGGGCTTAGCAGTAAAGACCAGAGCAAAGACGACGTTGAGTATCTGCTTTCCGTGTCGTTCATTCTCCACCAGGCCCCTTGCCCCATTTTGTAGCAGGGCCACGTTCTCCCTAGTCTTCCTTTTGTCTCTGATGAATTTAAAGAAGCCCTTCTTACTCTTCTTGACATCCCTTGCCAGGTTCAACTCCAAGTGGATTTTGGCCTTCCTAATCCCATTCTTGCATACTTGGGTAGTGTCTCTATGTTCCTGCCAGGTATTCCTGCTGTATTCCTACTTCCGCCTTCTGTATACTTCCTTCTTCTGTTTGAGTTTTGCCTGAAGTTTCTTGTTGATTTTCACATGTTTCCTGTCCTCTTTTCCTAACTTCTTGCTCAGTGGGACGTACCGTTCTTGAGTCTGGAAGACGCTTGAATATTATCCAGTTCTCCTTCTAGAGCCCTATCCCATGGGGTTCTTCTGAGCAGGTCCCTGAAGTGGCCCAAGTTTGCTCTCCTGAAGCCCAGGATTGTGATCCCACTTCCTCCTTGCAGGATCCACCATCTCACAGTCACTGCAGCGAAGGCTGCCCCCAATCTTCCCATCTCCAAGAGGCCCTTCCTTGTCTGCTGGTACGTGGTCCAGCAACAGCCTCTCTCCATCGGCTGTTCTATCAGCTGGGCCACATCCTGAGGGCTCTGCAGGAACCTCCAGGTCTGTTTGTGCCTGGCTGTGCCGCTTTTCCGGCTCATCCTGGGATGGTAGAAGTCTCCAAGCTTCTCCGTCCTGCGTGTGTCCATGTGCAGGCACTTTGGGCCCTGCAGAGGGGCCAGGAGAGGTGTCCCCTTAGCCTTGTCTCATAGGCTCTTAATCAGCTGGAGGTGCCTCCTCTTGAGCCCTGCTTTGCTGACGCAGGGGCTCCTCTAACGCTGTCCTTCCCTGGACCTGCCTAGTTTGAAGTCCTCCTCAATGGCTCTGTCCTCCTCAGTGGGTCCGGCAGCTTGTGGGCACAGACACACGGGCTCCATCCAGTGAGGTGGATCCCATCTCTCCCAATCAAGCAGATCAAAAGCATGAGCTCCATCTGCTAATCTAGAAATATGTTTTCTGAACATCAGAAAACAGTGTCTTGAATCATTGTGCAGGGTCAGATGTCATTTTCCACTCTAAATTTTCTACTTATTACTTATTTCTACTTACTTATATACTCTCCACTTCCATTTCTACTTGTTTATCACAAACTCATTTTCCCCCTAGTTTCATGTTAGTAAGCAAGTTATAAATACCCAGTGTTTCTGCGGGATATGCAGTTTATCAGCTTATAAACAGAAACTCATTTAAATGTCCCTGCAAAGATGTTAAAGGCAAGCTCAGCTTCTCGTCAGGGTTTTCCTGGGCAGAGTTGTCACTGGGATAGTATGGTATGAAAAAGCATTGCCTCTGAGTAGGGCCAGTTACATGGAGAAGGAAAACTGGTTATAAACTGGTAATCAGTGCTAAGTGGGAACATACAGCGTGGATCTAAAGGGCTTAGGAGCTGAGGCTTAGGGTGAGTGCATCACCTGCCCCGCTGGTAAAGCTGGTGGGGACAGTGGTGCCCAGGGTTAGTGCACCCCTGGCCTCTGCCTAACGTTGCCCTGTAACGTGGAAGTGACCTGCTCATGTAGCGTGGGAATGGGAAGATGGGAGCGGGATGATGGAAACCCAATGGACCTGTTCCCTCTAAACAGGTTGTAAAAACTTGGGGACATCAGAGAGAGGTGCTGGGAAAGTTAACTTGGGAGCAGAATACTGGGAGCGGAGCAGGTGTGAAAATCGGGTGAAAATTGGGTGAAAATGCCCCTCCCTGGGGCATCTGCTGCAGCCAGAGGGTTTCTTACCCGCCTGTAAGTCACTTGTGCCCTCCCTGGTGTGTCAGGCGCCTCTGGCAGCACGTGACCAATTCCCTGAAGGAAGGCAACATCGATGCAGCCACGGAGCACAAGCACCGCCTGGAAGAGCGGCAGCGAGCCGAGGAGAGGCAACGCGCCGCGCTCCCGGCGCCCTGGAAGCCAAAGCATTTCACCAAAGAGGTACTCGTGTTACCCTCCTGGGAGCCAGCAGCACCCTGTGCCCGCCGCTGCAAGCGGCTTGGCTTCGGATTTTGCTGGGGGCTCCTGTTACTCCAGATCCTTGGGATTTTCCTTCCTTTTGTCTTGCTGGATTTCGGCTCTTGGGGAAGAGCAATGGGCTGCTCCTTGTGCGGTTTTGCAAACTTTTACACCTTCCTCTACACCTGCTTGATTTAACCTGAATTTTTAATGAATTGGTCTAGTAATAGACACCTAAAGTTACATTTTTTTTACCTTGAAGTGCACGCCTTGATTTGTAAGTGCTCTATAGTCACATCTCCCGCTAATCTTGATCTCGGCAGATTAAAGAGAATGTGGTCTTGGGATATTTACCCAGTATACATGTGGAGATATTAAAAAGCTTTGGATTTCATCCACTTTAAGTGAAACTGATTTCACTTTAGTTAAGCTTTGCTCTCACTAAGAGAGAAGGGGAAAGAAGTCTTAACTAGGGAATTGCTGTGTGACCATATTGTGAAGTGACCCCTTTCATGTAGCTGTTTAAAACAGCAGTTCTCAGACTTGCTTCTCTCCCTCTTGTTATTTTTCCTCCTGCCAAAATTAGTTATAAATGCATTAAGCACTGAATTTTCAGATGCCAACTGCATGGTTTTTGTGTGTGTGTATAAATGTGCATATATCTTGTTTGTAAACTCTCCCTGATTTCCTTACAGGGCGACGGCTGGCTGTACTTGAATCCTCTCTGGAAGACCCATTGATAAGAGAGAGCTGTTGTCTCGCAGCGTTTACCTTAAAGGCATTAGAATGGCACAGTATATAACTTTCAGAAGTCGTTGGATAGGTCCCGTTGCCAGAAGGTAGAAATGGGAAGCTATATACTGCGAACGATGCATCTCAAAGTAACCACGAGCTCAAGTTTGTTCCGGAGCCATTTTGTGTGTATGTGCAGACACACACACACACTCTTACATATATACACACGTATGTACACCCAGTGTGTATGTGTGTTTGCGTGTGTGCTATTTACACTATATGTAAACAAAGTATAAACACTGACAGTGATTTAAAGACCTTATTCTCTAAGTTTGAGGGCATAAAACTCTCACTGGAATCGGGTAGGGTTCCCTGAGTCGCGTGCTTGCAGGATCAGGCCCTATGTTAGTATTTCGGAGTACTTTTTTATTAGTCCTGGTTACGGTTTTCTATTTTCCACTTTTGCCAAACATGTTTTGCACTCGGACGCGACGCGTCGCTTCCTGCAGCCCTCCAGCCGCCCCGAGCGGCTCCGTGGCCGGCGCCGCGTGCGTGACCCCGCGCTCCCGGGAGCCCCTCCTCGGCGGGACGGTTGTGTCCCACATCCCTGCTTTTTGGGGGCAAACGTCACCCTTTCAGGTGCAGTCAGCTGCGCTGAGATGAGGCGGCTGTTACTGAAGCGAAGGGAAGGGCTGTGATCCAGCCTGGGAAGCAAGTGAGCCAGCGGCCCCGGAGCCGCGTCTCGCTCTGCAGCGCTCACTTGTTACCAGCTTGGTTGTGGTTTTAGTTAGTGTTTGTTAGACGGTGATTTTTTGGGGTGGGGGAAAAAAAGTGACAAAAAGAAACAAATCCAAGACGTGCTGACTTCTGCTCAGCGCCTCTTTTTACAGTGCCCCTTTTAAAGTAACCACTCTGTTTCTAACATGCAGGAGCATGGATGCCTACCTTTCTGTAGTTCTGATTAATTTTGTGCCTTTCGCCTGCTTTCTTAACACAGGAGCTTATGCTTTGTAGCTGTTATTCCAATGTACTTAGGCCGAAGCACTGCTTATGTCTGTTCTGGTGTCTTGCATCTTACAGTAACTGGTTTTTGCTAGGTGTTAAAGCCTCTTGGGCAGGGAGCTGGGAGGCTGTGTGGAGGTGCGTCCCTAAGGAAACATCCCCCTAGTTGTTCACTCGGACATGACACTCGATAGATCTTTAAATTTTGACCTCCAGATCCTTATTAAATGAGCTGTGGTCTCCTCTTCCTCCTGAATGCTCTTTTGTCTGCTTGTATATACCTTTTTCTTGCACATTAGAAAGATTAGTGTTCTTAATGACTTAAATCCTATTTTTTAAAGAAATGCGGACTGTCTGAGCTTGGTTTTCTAACTGACACTTTTTTTTTAAGGAAAAGATTATTTTTAGTATAGTGAATGTTTTTCTGTGACAGCATAGAAATGCTGCTCTTGCAGGAGGCACTGAACCACCCCCAAGCATCCCCAGGAAATCTCATCCCCCATCGCCTGCAAGAACTAACTCGTAACAGATCCCTTCTTGTTGCAGAGCCGAGCCTGGTGAGTAGCTCGATCTGTTGGCACCAGTTACTCTGTCACCACAAAGAACAGTAGAAAATGCAGGTTCAAACACAAATACAGAGATGCTGTAGCTCCTCTTCTGGGGAGAAATGGGGAAAATGTCCTGCTTGTAACGTGCTGGAGATTCCTGCCTGCCGGGTGGGTCGGCCGTGCGGGCCGAGGGCTTCCCGCGTGTGCTCGGAGCCTGGGAAGAGGCCCCTAGCTCTTCTGCCCGGAGCAACTTGGGCACGAAGGCACAGATGTGATCCCGTTGGAAAGATGCTGTCATCAACAAGAGATTCCAGAACAAGACTCCCAAGAAGCGCCACCTCATTCTTCTGTTGGTTATGGATTCCGTATGTTTTACAAGACTGAAAATGAAGTATTCATGAGCCTTACTCTGTAAGTTGTTCCAGTAGCTCTCTCGGACTTGCCAGTATGAATAATTTCCTTTTCAAGTAGCCAAAGTATTGTAATGTAAAAACCTACATGTACCTTAAGTCTTTTTCTTTTTGTGTGCACACCTGTAGAGAGCCTATGCAACTTCTTTTGTCTTTCTTTCTCTTTCTTCCTTTCTTCTTTTCTTCCTTCAAGTAGCAATGGGCAGAACACAGATGGAGCCCCTCTCGTTGCGCAGCTGCTCTGGCAGCCCCTCTCCTCGCTCCCCGTCATGCTCTGTGAGTGCAGCCTGGCACCGCTCATCAATAAACACTGGTTTCCTTTCCTGGCTGCCCTTCCTCTTTCCGCGGTGCCCGGCCGCTTTGCCCGCGGGCCCGCGGCGGGACGTCGACGCGTCTGAGCCGCTTCCGTGGCTCTCAGGGAAGCGGCTTCCCAATGGAATCCTCTTCCTCCCGCCCTGTTGTTGCCACATTCCTTAGAGGTCAGGGTGAACTTCATGTGGCCAACAGCACAGGGGGCAGATAGGGCCAGGTGGCCCCAGCCGTGGCCAGGGAGCATCTGCTTCCTGGGACAGCCATGGAGCAAACGGGGTTCCCGTGTGCACGCACAGCTCAGCTCCGTGCGCGGGTGAGGCCGGAGCCGGCAGCGCCGCGGGGCCCCTGCTCGGTGAGCTGCTGCTCGGCCAAGGGCGCCCGGGGCAGCGGGGCGCTGCCCTCCGTGGGCACGGAGGACTAAAGCTAAACCAGAGCCCAGCCCCGTGGGCTCCCTGCCCCAGGGTGCAGGCCGGTCAGAAATAGCGCTCTCAGCCTGGGCTTTAAAAGGAATTTCCCCCCCCCGGTCGCTGCGGCGGCGCGAGGGCTCCCTGCGTGGCGCCAACACGGTGCCAAAGGAGGGCACCCCAGGCAAATCACACAGCTCTAGCGACAGCAGAGTAGAGTTTCATGTTTTATTGATAACAAGATTGATATGTAGGGAGGGCTGAGTCACAAAGCTGTTTTCAAGAGTAAATACAGCGAGATATTCAGTTTGTTTCCCCGCCCGCATTCCGGCACTGCCTCCCCCACTGAAATGCTTTCGCCAGGGCTCGCCCCGGGCCGCGCGCGCCGCTCCCCTGGCGAGGGTTACGCAGCGCAAGGGGCAGCAGTCCTGGCTGCAGGCACGTGTGGGGCACAGCCCAGGGTGGGGTGGGCTGAGGAAGGGTCGTTCCGCACGGTGCTGTGTGGGGCCCGGCCCTGCAGTGGGGCAGCCGGGCCCTGCAGTGGGGCAGCCGGGCCCTGCAGTGGGGCAGCCGGGCCCTGCAGCGGCGGCTCCGTCGCCCTCAGGGGCAGCGGAACAGTCGGCCCCAGCCGCAGCGCAGGGTCTGGGAACGCGGCAGATCGGGCAGGACCCTGCGCTGGGCACCTCTGCTCCAGCCCAGGCTGCTGCTTCCTTTTCCCGTTCTAGAGGATTAGACTGGAAGGCAACTTCTCTCTCCACAACAGCTTCCACGTTCCTCTGGGACAGCAGATTTCAGAAGGTTCAGGCAAGGCGCAGGCAACCAAGACTGACTTCAGAAGTCCTTCTCTCAGCATGAGCTTGGCCTTAGAGCAAGTCCTTTTAAAAACGCAGCTCAGTGAGGTAAGAGTCACCTGTCCTGGCGCTGTGGAGAAGAACTCCGGTCAGCCAAGATCTGGGGAAGATTCCTAGTGGTGCTGTAGGGGCCCAGGTGTCCACGTGCCAGCGAAACAGGGGCTGGAGCTGCTGCAGCCCTGGCCGGGGGAGAGGAAGAGAAGGAACCGCCAGCACCGGACACCTCAGCGCACCCGGAGCCTCCGTCGCCTTCAGCGGGAAGGACGGGAAGGGCCGGCCGTGGCTCCGCTGCAGCCGGCCCGGCCAGGGCCTGTGGAGCAGGAGCAGGGAGCCCGAATGACTTGTGTGAGCGACGGGCTCCTTGGGAACGTTCCCAGGCTGATGGAAACAGAAGCAACGCGACACCCGTAACACAAAACTTGAATTAACTTTATTTTCCTCTCCAGTCAACAACTGGTCTGCACTGAGCTTGAAAGCAACAAAGTAAAAAGGAATCTCCCAGTGGCGAGGGGCCAGAAATCCAGGGTTGTTACCCTTGGGAAAAGGCTGCAGCTGGAGCATTGGTCTGGATGAACCGTTGGAGTCAAAAAAAAAAGAAAAAAAAAAGAAAAAAAAAATCTACATCTTGGGAAAGAAGCAGTGACATTCTCACAGAACATTGTAAATTTACATTTTCTTTGTGAAAGGTACATACTATTCTGCATTTTACATCAAATCACTGATGTAAGTTGTGTTCCTATAAAAAAAGTTACAGCCTGTGCCAGGAAAACAAACTGCAAAACCCCTTTCTTCTGTTTTATTAAAAGAAGATTTTTCAAGTCTGTATATTTTTTTCCTATAGCTGGAAAATGAACACGTTCAGTCTCCCTTTATATTTTAGTGCATTTAATCTGATGTTTTCACCATAAAAAAAATATATATCAAAGACAGACAAAGCAAACAGCGCTAGGGCTGGACTTTCTTCAGCTGATTTAAGCATTCTTAAACAAAAAAGGTAGAGAAACAGATTTTCAGGAAATTTTTTCTGCTCATTGGCGAGGGAAGGGGCGAGGAGGTCATCCTGCAAACCCCGCACCTCTGACAGCCCCGGAGCCGGGTTTGCTGTCCTTAAATACAGCTATGCGGGTGGGTCTGGCCCGGCCGCAGCCGTGTGAGCAGCGCTCGGGTGCAGCCGGGCGCTGCCGCTCCCTTGGGATGCGGCCGCTCCCTTGGGATGCGGCAGCCGTGCCCGGTGCCGCCCTGGCATCCCTCCGCTGCCGCCAGCCTCGCGGCCGCAGCGGCAGCAGCAGGTCCAGCTCTGCCGAGAGCTGCAGCTCTGCTCCTTCGCACTCCCACTCAACACCAGCCTGCAGCAGAACCCTTGTTTGAAGAAACCCTTAAAAACAGTCATGGGAGCAAAGTACTTCTTTTAAAAGTTTAATTTGAGAGATCTCTAGTTCCTCTTAATTGTTGAAAACAAGTCATTTTAAATGTCACCGTTCCAGTTTACATATTGCTATTCAGCTAAACAGTATCTTCCAGCAAAGATTGACAAGTATGCATGTGCCAAGGACCAAATTACAGGGTTCTTTGGTGCAGTCAGTCCAAATTCTCAACCGATCTGAAGGATAATATGTACCAATAAAAATAAAAAACAAAAACCAAACTGCTGCTAGACTTGGACAGCAGCTCTGTCTTGCTTCACATTACAAATCTAAAACAGCTGTTCTCAATAAGCCAATATTTTTAATCAGACATTGCCTGAAAGTTTTGTACAATAATCTGGACCAATGATGGTTCTGTACCCTCATGTTGCTGTGAAACATGACTTGAGCTAAAGGCAAAGACTGGTTATCTCAAGGACAACTGCTTCGTATTAGCAATCAGAACAGTGTAATTAAACTGTCTTCCTGTTCGGTCTCTTGCCTTTCTTTAAAATTAGTTTATTCTTAATGTAGCCACGCTTCCTTTTGGAGGTCTAAAAAGAAAAACAGAACACAATGTATTAGTTAGCGATTTAGCCTTGACCCCGTTTTAATAATGCGCATTTCAAAGTCTGAGCTTTAGCTGGATTTAAGGAGCCTAGAGGGGGAGTCCTCACCTAGAGCCTCTCTCTAATAAACAGGTTTAATGTGGGGGCTGTGGGTTCAAACCCACCCCTGGCTCTTTGGGCAGCCCCAAGCACCAGCCACGCAGCCCGTTTCGGGAGCCGGTGCTGGGGCCCAATTCTCCATCCGCCCGCAGGAACCTGAAGGTGCCCCGAGAGCCCAGCTCGGCTCCAGCTGTTCCGGGAGGAGAAGCTTCCCGAGCTTTTACCCCGCTGCTTCCGAGCAGGGCGGTGCTATCCGCCCAGAGCACTCTGCCATTCCTCAAGCAAGGAAGGAGAGCGGATCCCAGTTCAGCCTTTCGTGCCCTGCCGCGAGGGCAGCAGCGCCGGCCGTTCCCGCCGCCCGCGCCCTGCTGAGGGTCGGTCCCGTTTTCCCAGCGCCTTCTCTCCGGCCGGCCCTGCCAGCGGGAGCGAGGGCCCCGCTCCCCAGCGGCTCGCGCTGCAGTCAGACAGACACGGGGCCCTGCGCCGCCGCCAACTAACCAACATTTTCATACAGGCAGGGCCGGCGCTTGGGTGTTTGACACCTCTGAGGTTTGAGCAGCGTCACCCTGAAAAGGGAAGTGTGGCAGAGGATGGGCTGAGTTACGGCCTGGAGCTACTACAGAGCCCCGTGCACTTCAGAAGCCCCAGATTCGACACCGGACACACACTTTGCTGTTCGCTGCTCTCTGAAGGGCAAGTCGGGCTGGTAAATAGGGAAAGGGGTGATGGACCTGAACAGGCATCAACTCCGACCCTGTCCTCGGGCAGGGAGCTTGACACAGGCACCAACTAAGTGCAGCCGCTGCATTACCATTATCCATGATCATTAACAAATATAAACCTTGCCTGTTACACTACTGATTTTAGGTATGTTGGCCACAGTAACATTTACAATTCAGAAAAAAAAATAAGTTCCACTGGCGACTCCAAAATCCTTTACACTATGAGACTGACCAAGTCACATAAACTTGCATCTTTACCCGTAGGAGTCCCCTCTAACATTCCTTTCCCTTACTTCTACGGAGCAATATAAATTAAATACTATTTAATACCAGCTCAGTTTATTAAACACTTACTGCTGACACTGTTCCCTATTATTTTGTGCTATATATTTGTATGTCCATGTTACAGAAGACGGGGCTGCTACGCTGCTGCCCCTGTTCCTTCGGAGGCGCCAGCAGCACCCCCAGCTACCATGCACAAGGTGTGACGGTGACTTCAGACAGTAAGCAGCCAGACACCCGGTTCCGTCAACAAAAGGTTCATATTTAATTTATTTCATACAAAATTGCCACTATTAAACTTCTAGGCATCACTACTTTCAGACAGTCAGAAAGCAACTTCCACATGATTTTACTAGTGAGCCATAGTTACTGAAACATGAAGTGATGGGCTTCAGAGATTATACTTCCAGGTACATGAAGACTCGAGAATTGGAACAGCCAGTGACACACTCTTATTTCCAGCTAGCATTCTCCCTAATAATAATGATAATCATAATAAAAAAATCTAGCCTTTTGTCTTCACATGCTTGTTAAGTTAAGCAGACAGTAAGTTAACAATTATTACCAGCAGGCAGGTCTGATATTGGACACTAACATGGACAGTATCCGTAACACTCTGGCTATTGGAAATACATAGTTCACCAGCTATGTGAATCACTATTAAAAATAAACCGCCACCTCTAGACCCCGTGGAGTTACTTCATTGGGAACCCACCTTCTTTGACAAATACTTCTGTTTCGGTACAATGTTGGTTACTCTGGGTTTGTGATCCAGTGTCTCTCTGTTGTCTAGCTGCTTCACCTTGTATATTCTAACGAGCCAGTGCTCTGAGGTAAAAGCTTCCTCCAAATGTTTAAATTTAATGTCCTTGTTGCCGATCTCAGCATTGCGCGTGCGGTCGAATCCTGGGGGTGTCCGAAAATCCAGCTAGGAAAGGAAGGTGGCAAAGGGTCAGCGTGGGAGCAGAGCAGCACACGGACCACAGCAAAGGGCTGCAGAGGCAACGGCCCCAGTTCGGTGTTCGAGAAGGGGCAATGGGTGCCGGGGCTCCCCGGGGGGCCCAGCCAGCAGCCCCACGGCGACCGGAACCTGGCTGCTCCGTCACCAGTGGGGCTGGCCCGGTGGCAGTGTGGGGCAGAGCAGCTCTCGGCGGCCTCGTAGCCCTGCTGCCCTCGTGCCCTCCACGAGGGCTGGCGCTGAAGCACGCTGCACTTCCACAGCATCCCTACGCTTGGAAGGGACCTCCAGAGACCATCTAGTCCAACCCCCCTGCTCCTGCAGGGACACCCATCCGCGTGGTGATACCAGAGAAAACAAGCACAAGCTCCCACACAACTTAGATGTTTGTAACACACCTAAGAGCAAGTGGCACCATGCAGGGAAACTGTGGGGCTTGTCTGAGGCCACGTGAAGGGCATGAAAAGCCAAGTGCAAGTCTGGGCTGGCAGCACCAGAGCTTTTATCTACAGGAGATCAGGGGACCACGCTTGTCTCTTACCTCTCATTCTGCTCATATAAACAACACTCAATAATTAGGAGATGGAAAATGCATCAAAATAGCACTTGTTTTCTGATATTTCAGCCACGATTCAGAAGAGTTTTTAGCACTAACCTGCATCTCTCCAAACCGGTAATAGGACATTTTGTACATGAGGCAGTTGAGGAGAGTTGGGGAACCTGCCTTGTCTACCCGGAACTCTCCCTGCGGGGTGAAGTAGTCACTTTCCTTTGGAAAAGCAAAGGAAGCAAAATGTCAATGGAAAGCAATTCCTCTTCAGAGCCATTTCCCACATTCCTTCCTCCACGAAACCCTCCACCCTTTATAAAGCATCTAAACTGACTTCTACGATTTAAAAGCAGATTCAACCTAGCCTGGGGATAATAAAATAAAAAAACAAGCTGTCTCATTAAAGGCAAAGCAAAACCACCCGCTCATAACCCAAACCCACTGGAACAATCTTCCTACATCATTTTGTTCTCCTGGTGTAAGTTTTGTCTCTTTTTTTGGTAAACAGTTACTGCAAAACTAATCTAAATAGGCATAAAAAACGTTAGTTTGGCATCTACCACAGTTACTCTTTAAAAAGGTGAGAAGGACTGTGGGGTGAATATACCAGGGTTATAATGTTTCTGTAAAATTCAAGTGTGCCCAGTGTCTAATGAAAAATTTCCTGTTTCATCTTCTGGCATAAGGTGAAACAAAATGACTCACAAGGGCTACTCCCTTAAGCCTGTGCTCAGTATCGAGAAGTTTTGGGTAGCCTTGAGCAAATATTACTACAGATTTCTGCAATCTCTGAAATATTTGAATAGCTTAAATGCTACTTAAGTAAATATTCACACTTCAGCTTGCCTCCTACTTATTACAGGGCCTGAAGAGCTCCAAAATGCAGCTATTTAAGCATTCTGAACATGCTTATTTTTATTTAAAAAAAGGATGAGGGTGCATGGTGAGACACACGAGCATTGCAGAAGATAAGGGTATCTTCTGCACTTTTAGTATCATGCAAAAAAGTGAAAAGCTTTGGAGGTTACTGACCTTTCAAAACCATAAATATTGAAAGAAACTGGGCTACAGGTCTCTGCACTCCTACTGTTCTAGGAGAACAACCCACAACACATTTTTCAAATAAAACTGCAGTAGGTAGTACACATTTCCCTCCACTGCGATGAGGGCCACCAAAAACGCAACTACGTAAGCAGAGGTGAAACTAAAATAAACGAAAATACGGAGACAAACACAACAAGAACTGCAGTCAGCCAGAGCCACTCCAGTCCGGTGCCCACTCACCCGAATGTCTTTGGGATGCTCCCCCTCTGCTATTCTCACCATCCACAGGAACTTATTGATGTCGTCGCCGGAGTAGCCGATGACGCCGCCGAAGATGATGAGCACGTAGTCCACGTCCAGGCTCCTCATGATCTCGTACGCCGCCGACTCGTTCGAGGACATGGCCTTGCCCACCTGTTTCGGAGCAAAAGCACCGCTGAGCCGCTGCCCAGCGGCGACCGGGCACGTCCTCGCGTCGGCAGCCTGCGGGGCTCAATCCAAAACCACGCGCTTGAGCACCCAACGTTTTTAGTGTGCCACATCAAGTACCTAATCGAGGGCTCACAGCCAGTCTAATGTTAAGGAGCTATCTGAAATGTTAGTAATTGATTTTTTTCCTCCCCTGAGCTTGGTCCTTCACTAAGGAGGCAGCCACGTGCATTTCTCAGTGGCATGCAGGCAACCTCAGTGTTGAATCCGGGGCAAGTTCATGCAGAGAAAATGCCAGAACTGCGTCATTTAATTAAAAATGGTCTCACACACATCCCCAAAAACAACCTTCTTGTGGTTTTGTTGCATCCTTCTATCCAAAACCACCTTGTATCCAAAACCTCTTACATCCTGCCTATTTTCCTGAACAGGAGGAGAAATTCTAGCATCAGTTCAGTAATTTTGTTCCCTTTTGAGGCTCCTGCACTTAAATAACAACAACATATCTCTGTAGCAAAAGGGTGCAGCTACAATATAGACACTATTACATTCATACTGGTACTGTTAAGTCAAGAACTTAATTAGGAAATGCTAAACCTAAATTGCAGTCTGTCAGAAAAAGACTTCAATTTCTTGGCCATTATCTGCAGAAAATGGGAATGTCCTTAATGGGAAGCTACTCACTGGATTTCTATTTCGTTGCAGACAGAAGTCACCTGGCAAGCATCTCGGGAGCGTGCCTCCTGCTCAAGCACCTTCTCTAAAATACATTTACTGCCTAGGCCTCTTCTTTATGGGATATTTGGTTAGAAATGGAAACCAGTTGGGCCAGCAGCGGCGCTGGAGACTTTTCCCCTAGAACACAGGGACTCTATGCTCAAAGATTGGCTCCAATAACTGGTTGATTTTGAACAGCCAAACATTTTGGTGTGTCCACTTGATGGGAAATTATCACCCTTACCAGTGCTATGTGGCTGTTGTTCCAAGTGTTGTTATCAACCAAAGTTGTCCGGTTTGCCATCCCCGCTATCTGGTAGCCGTAGTCCCACCAGGACATGACCCTGGCATGTTCATCTGTGTTTTGTCTCAGCCAGTAATAGGCTTCTCTGAAGTCATCTAGAATATTCCGGGTACTGAAAAACAGGTTATTTTATTCTTATTAACACTAATATTGGCAACAAGTTAGTTGCACCACGCTAAACCTGGGTTCTCCAGCAAGACCTTCCAGGACATTCAGCTCCTTTGCAGGAATGAAGTCCCCAACCTGCACTCAAGGGTTGGAGCCCAGAAGACAAATGATTTTTGAAGATACGACTAAATTCACTCCTACTTGAATAAATATTCATAAACAAGTTTTCCCAACTGACTCTTACATACTTACAAAATACATTATCATCTTTACCTACTTTGCATAGCATCATTTTTATGTATTTATATAAAATAATTTATTTAGAGCTTTTGTTGTTTGCCTGTTTTTTTCTAAGCATAGAGCGCTAAAAGCTTTTCATTCAAGTGACAATCATGCCTGCATATAGCTAAAATTAATTAAAAGGCGGCCAAGCAAAAACTCACAGATGCCATTAAGGAACTGTTTTCAAGCCTGCAGACCTTACTTACCCGTCGTGGTTGTAAGAAGCAAGGACAACACTGGGGCTGGAGTAGGCATTGCTAGTCACCCAGGTACAGTGGACAGCAAACATCATGAGCAGCATCAGCATCAGCATCGTAACAATGCTCTTGATATTGGGACCTAGTCCCTCTTCTGTCTTCTCCTGTTCAGATACATGTTTTCTCACTTTGCCTGCCTAAACAAACACAAACATATCTGTTAGGGCAACCTTTATCTGAATAATTCTCAGCTCTTGACAATGGAATTGGCTTTCTCTTTACCACACGCATCCCATAAATGCTATGGGATAGGAAAAAAGTTAGATCAAGGTGTAGCATAAACTAGTTGTGCACAAGAGCACTGTGGCAATCCAGCAACTTGTGAAAATGGGTTCTCCACAGAAAGCCTCCTTCACAAGATGGTGATGGCTGTTATACGAGGGTTGATGCACGGCACCGACTCAGGGTGAGGAGATCCTCTTAAAACATATTGTGGAAGAGAGGAGATACAGAGAGCTACTGTCAGGAAAAGGGGGAAGTCTGAGCCTAACGTATTACCTGGCTCTAACTAATATCATCAGCTCCAGGAAAGAGAGTTTATGTACAAACAATCTTTCCATAAGATATATAATCTTTTAATTTCACTCTGTCTCAGAAGAAACATTGTAGACCAAAAAAGGAACATTATTCAATGACACAGAACTGCTATAACTAGTTAAGAAAGGCAAGCACCTGAATGCCATCTCTGAAAACCTTGGTCAGCACCGTGGACTTGCAGGTTAAAGGCCCAGCACTATGCGGCAAGAAGGAACCTCTTCCATACTGACACTGATATTTTATATATAAACACATACACATCAGACACATCAGTGTTAGTGTGTGCGTAGAGTGAATGTGTATGCATATACATATATATTAAATATATATTATATATTAAATATATATTTATATTTTAAATTTAAAATTTATATTTAAATTAATTTAAATTTATATTAAAATTTATATTTTAAATTATATTTATATTTTAAACAGCTGTCAAACCAATGGAGGCAGAAGCCAACTTTTGCTCTTTCCCCTCACCTTATCATAGAGGTTTCCTGGATTTCTTTTGTCATCTTCATCACTGCTGTCTTCTACTGGCGGGTTTTCCCTCTTCATATCGTCACCCAGATAGTGCTCAAAGACATTGGAGAAAGCAATTGCAGAGAGCATACAGACCACGGGAGTCAGCGTGAGCATGAGACGAACCATCACACCGGCAAAGTAAACAGCGCTGATCGCGTACAGAGCCACTGCGGAGAAACAAACCTGCTGGTGACATTCAGAAAACAATATTCCAGAGGCATATCTGCACGCTCGCCATAGAACTCATTTTGGAAGTGAGTTGAGCATGTCTTTAAACAAAGATTTCAGGAATGTCTTTTTTTTTCATATTGTTGTTTTTTAATTTACAGAGATACTCTGCATTAATGTGTATCCCTTGTAAGCATCAGAGCTCTCCTGAAACCCATCACAGAATCACGGAACTGGAGAATCACTGAATCCCTAAGGTTGGAAGGGACCTCCAGAGATCATCTAGTCCAACCCCCCTGCACACGCAGGGACACCCAGAGCACGGGGCATAGGGCTGCATCCAAGTGGGTTGTGAAGATCTCCAGAGAAGGAGACTCCACAGCCTCTCTGGGCAGCCTGTGCCAGGGCTCTGCCACCCTCACTGTCAAGAATTTTTTCCTTCAGTTCCTATGGAATTTTTAGTGCTTCAGTTTGTGGCCATTTCCTCTAGTTCTGTCAGTGGCCACCACTGACAAGAGGCCGCCCCCTCCTCCTCACTGCCTCCCCTGAGGTATTTGTACACGCTGATCAGGTCCCCCCTCATCAATTGCTACACCTCCATTTTGATATTCATTAATAATGTCAGAAAAGATATTAGTAAAATTTGATGCCCCACCCTAAAAATAATATGTAGTTTCTTCTGATTAAAATGACCAAAAGCCCTAGACCAAACAAGTTACTGAAACTGAAAAAAGCAAAACGGGTTAGAATTTCATATAAATATCCAAGTAAAATTTCAGTCAGTGATACCTGTGACAAATTGGGGGCTTGTCTACATTATAATTCCACATAGAAAAAATAACGCAATTTTTGCTAGCCCCAACCTGGAGTAAGTTTTCCTGGACCATATTAAGCAGGATGGCTCTCCCTTCTCACTCACGGGTGTCTCTCTCCTGTCTTTAATGGATAATGCAGCAACAGGAGCCATCAGATCCCCAGCCCTAGCTGGGGAGTTTGCTGGCTCTGGTCTTTGCAAGTCACAGAGAAAAATATATCCCAGGGTCAGAGGACTTAACACAGTAGATATTTTCACAGCCCATGGAGTTATCCTATAGAGCAGCCACCAGGTAATCCTATGGGGCTATCCCCCCATGCTCATGGATCCCACTCCCCAGAAAGCCATGCCCATCAGTCCAGCAATCTCTCTGCGACCTGGACATGTATAAACTAGTTGAAATCACTGCTTGGTGCAGGCAGCTCAAAAAGGGTCCTTAAACATCACTTTTAAACCTTAATTTTTGTTTGAATACAAGCCATATCCTAGCTTTGAGCAACGACAACAACATAAAACCGAGCTGAAGACAAGATTTTGCAAAATAATTAAAAGTACTTTCTCTTACCAAAGACTCTTTCATCATTGATGTTTTTGATACAGAACCACAGCCCTGCTGGGAAAGTACACACGAGAATATGCAGATCAAAAAAGAAGGAAACCCATGTTGTAGGCTGATGCTCAGACACAGAGGCAATGATCGGGATGTGAATTTTCGCATACCTTTTTTAAAAAAAATTCAGTTCAAATTATTTTGAAACGATGAAATTATTAAAACTTGCAAACATTAGGAATTCTGAAATGCATTTAAAAGGAAGCAGTTTAAAATGTTAATGCTTTATTCAGCATTTGAAATGAAACATTTACACCAAAAATGTCCCACATGCTATTGTATTTAGAAAGAATTGTGTGTATAAAGTTATTTTAAAAACACCAATATAAAGACTTATTTTCATCCTAGCTAAAAGAATAAAAGTTACAGATTTTTTGTTCTATAATGGCTAACAACCAAGCCAATTCCACCCACATGAAAATAAGCAGCTATGGAAGCTCTGACTACATTTTGGAGTCCCAGCAATCATGAGAGTAAGTCTCCTTGAGCTTTCAACACTCAGTCTGAAAAGCTCTCCTTTACATAAGAGATTTTCATTTTCTTTGTACATAAAAGTTAAAGCACCAACTCCCAGGCCAGTTACTGTTGCACCCAATTTCCTTTAGATACTGAAAATAAAAGCAGGCCTTGTCTACACTTGGAAATACGTGTGAGCTGAACACCATGTCGAACACTCAGTGTGGACAAGGACAACAACATGTGCTCCATTAAAAGCAGCTACACAGAGAGCTCATCGGGGCGATGCCAGAGCAAAGGGTGAGGTATTGAACACATATATCGAACGTATTGAACATCTGTCCTTTTCTCCACTGAGATCTAGGTCTTGTTGCAAACTGCCTTCATAGGTTGTATGGCAATATGATTTTCTAATGTAGACAAGCCCTCAAAAGTTTCATGCTCTGCACATATAGAGACACAGCTTCAATTCTAGGCAACAAAGAACATGTGTATGTTCCTCAAATATATGTGAGGCTTCTGTTGCTGACGTCTATTCTGCCACATTTAATCACCAAGCTGGACTTCTGAGTATGAGAAAGATACACTGGAATGTGAAAGTTCTCCTTATCATTTTTTTTAAACCTAAAAACTATTAACTGAATTCACGTGAAAAACGATTTTTATTCAGTTTTTCTATTACTTAAGTGGTTAAAGAATCAAACATCGGATTTTTAAAGATTAACTTAAAAAAACACACACACAAACGCAACAAAAACCCACCCACAGCCATACACACAAATGACCCAGAGCTGTTCAGAGCAGACATCTGTATTCACAAACAGATGCAGAAACATAATAAACAGGCAACACACAAGAACATATGTGCAACATCTTGGTGCTTTTGCAAGATGTTGCACAATGGAAACAACTGAACTGAAGTTTTAAGTCAGTTTTAAGGCTGTAAAGTGTTGATGCAACTTGTGGTTATTTTATGCTAAGAAGCATTACTGTTTCACATAGAAAAAGACACCATCACACCTCAAGACTTCCAAGGAAGACATTTAAAAGACACTGACAAAGGTAAAATGGTTGCAAAATGCTGAAACTCTTGCTACCAATGCTCTTTTCAGACAACCAGTTGAACCCCTCTATATTTTTCCTGCTGGAAACACAAAAGTACTTGAGAATGAGGAAAGCAAAGGAGCAAATTATCAGTTTTCAGTAGAACACTCTAGATAGTTAATGCTTCTATCATCCTTTATCCCTACTTACCCTGTGTCCCACAAGGAATAAAATCTGCCACTCCAAGGAGCAATATAACCTGAAACGGACAAAGAGAAAAACCTTTTTTTTTTTCTGCTTGGGCATTTAAATGCATTATTCTTTGATCCTGGGTTTTATTCTTTAAATTTCATTCTTTCATTATTCTGGGTTTGTGTTTTATGATGAGACTCTGTTTTTTCCCTTCAGTCTTTAGGTGCAAACTTTGCTCCTGAACTGCTGCTTGCACAAGAAGGAGCTGCCAACAGATGGGGAGCAGCAGGTTACTGGCTTCTTAGAGAAGCAGCTGGAGAAATCCGAAACATGAGACCAGACAGGGCTAACTGGTGGATGCTGACAGAGGTGGCTGATGTGACAGCTCTCCTCATTCTCCTCTGGAACAGGGAAGGCCCTGGTGCCCAGAAGGTGGCTCGTGCTGCATCTTTATGAAGGGCAAGAGAGTATCCCTGGGGCTACAGGCCAGCAGCTTGGGGTCCTGGGAGCACAACCTCCTCAAACTGATTTCTGAGCACATGAAGAATGAGAAAAGAATTGGGGATGGCCAGCAGCATATTTAATTAGAAAAAATAAGATGGCTTTTTCTTGATGGGGGAAGGAAGTATGGTATTAGATCACCAAGAAAATATGCCATAGAGCCAAAAGGCAGCACTGGGGCATCTGGGCACTACAACTGAGCAAGGACGACCTTGTTTTTGTAAGCTTATGAGCCTCAAAGACTGCAGGCTGTAAAGCAAAACTGATCCCTGTGTATCAATGCTATCCATAGCATTATCCATACTTAGCTTCATAATGCTTATCTTCATAATAGACTGACTATCGTTATGCTCTTCATTGCAGTCTAATGATCATAATGTGGATCGTGGACAAGCTTGAAATACTGCAATGATGCTACAGAGCCATCTATGCAAAATATATTTGCATGTACCCCTATTTATTTTCAGTAATGACAGAATTATTCCCACGTACACACACACTTAAAAACATTCATTACCTCTCATTCTTTAATTCTAGATGTACTCTATCTTAACACAAAATTAATTGGTGCTCTTCACACAATTTAAAAGCCTTAATTCCTCTAGCATGCATAAAACTTCAGCTGAGTTTTGAAGTGTCTTAAGCTAGCATTCAGCTAGCTTAAGTTTGCATAAAAATGGGAGGCCAGTATTGCTTTCAGTCATGCTGAAGCCCATTCCTTTAGGGGAACCAGTCTGAGCCATTCATTGTCCTTCTGTTTCATCAGGAAAATTATGGGAACACTGTTAACATTCCCTTGACAGGAAATGACAGATTTTCCTAGGAAAGAATCCTGCGCTGCACCAACAGGAAGCGCCACGAGTTCAGATACACAGAAAGAATAAACAACAGGCAGAGCTTTGCTGTGGGGCTGCTAACACCTACTCAAGCCCAGGCAAAACACTGATTCCCTGGGTTAGCTGCTTTGTGGAAAAATTAATTTCCCAGGGGAGGTTATTTACCTGTGTATGTCAAATAGATGACGCTCAGGAAGACAATCCCAGCAGCCAGCGAGACGCCCAAGAAGAAGAGGGTCTGAAACTCCTGCTTGGTTAATCTGTCTCTCAGGTACTGCAGAAAGGCATACGCCTGCAACAGTGCAAAAACACCTAAAGAAAGAGGGAAGTTACTGTTCACGTGCTAAAAAAAAAAAATCACTGTTTTTTGTAGCAAGAGACATATTTAGCTCTATTTGAATTAGAGAAAAACATACATATGCTTGTGTCCAAAAAGGAGCACGAAAAAAACACTCATTCAGAAAATGAAAAGGATCATTGTTCAGCTAATTGTTTTTAAATATTGTTCTGGTTCATTTTAATGATATGCCAATTAGTGCCCTGAATGCACCTTGATAAATGACTTTTCATAAGAGTGAGGAGTCTAACAAACTGAGCTATAAAGCACAAACAGTATATGGGCTTAGTTAAATCAGATTCAGGATGAAGGTCACCACTGACAGGAGACCAAGATTGCTGAATGTTTAACAACTACTGGAACTTAATCTTCCTTAAAACAAAAGAAAAATCGAACAAGATTAAAATCAGTAATTTAAAAGTCTTTGTGGAATAGCAATTTAAGTCATTTGTATCTAATTATCTTTGAAGACCAACTCCTAAACAAATGGCTCAGTAAAAACTGTTTATCAATAACAAATGTTTCACTTGTGCAATGCTTGAAGGCATCATTATATTGCAAAACAGTAGAGATGATGAACTTGTAAAATAAGTGCTTGTCAGAATGACAAACGGCTCCAGTGCCAGAGAAGTATTTATCTCCATTAGATCACACAAAGGATAATGTGTCAATTGGGAAGAAAATTCCCCCATCGATACCAAACAGCACTTGTTTTTTCCCCCACCTTCAACATTTTATTTGGTATCAAAGGAAACAGAGCCACCTGAGTTTGGGGTTTTCTTGTGCTAAACAGATTGTTTGGATTTCTTACCTGCAGCTGCCATGTGTTCACTTGTTCTAATGGGCTGAAATCCCACAAAAGGTATCTGCATCGACAATATCAAACCCACAATGTAGAAAGTGCTATATGCTATAAAAAAGGGGTAGGAGAAAGAAAAAAAGTGGGGAGAAAATGAGATCACAAGTTTCAGAAAGCCTTGACTTGGTATTAGAGTCTATCATCCTTCCCCAAACTGCAGCGGCGCACACAGAACCGTATAATTTTGAATATTTTGGGTGTGCTGATTATTTTTCATTATCTTAGACTAGTGCAACAATATTGTACCCAATTTTAGAGAAAGGAGTAAGTTTTCAGTGTTCCTAACTACATTGCTTTTTTTCTGCTGTGCTTAAGGATTTAAATCACCTTCCCAGGACACTCTAGCTTGGAAATCACTTCCTTTTCCTCTTCTGCTTTCCTGCTTAGGTGAGACAGGGAGATGGAGAGCAGAAGTCTCAGACCCTGCTGTAGACATCTGCTATAGCCTCAGGGATGCAAGACACGTAAGGGCATCCATTACTTACGTGGGAAATCTACTTCCCGCATTTTTTAGGCTCCTATAAATGCCAGAGCTCAGCTTTACGAGAGGATTCCTAGTCCCAGCTAGGCTCCCTGTGCAGAGGAGCGGGGCTGGCAGGGACTGCCAGCAGCCCTGCTCTCACAGGGGCTGCCTGGTGTCCCTCGGGGATTACGCTGGTGGGCTGCTTCGTGCTTGGCCACATGCCACCAAAAATGACCAACGGTGGTTCAACCACTTGCCACCTTGGCTGGCGCAGCCTTTTCAGCCTTGAGATTTCAGAAACTGGCCTCCCTAGAGATCTATTCCCTCTGATGTCACTGGAATATGTTTTTGCTAGGTTGAATTCCATTTTCGAGGAATTCACTGCAGCATAAATCACTCACTGTACCGTGAAGAACGTGTTCCAACACTGCCATCCTGTGGCACTCTAATGACTGGCATTAATTGCTCCCCTTCACGTTTGTGAAACACAGATCACTGTAAAGCACTGCTGTAAGGCTGGTCCTAAAACTGCTATTTTCTATTCAATAATTACTTATCTCCCCCCCTCCTCCCCTTTTTTAAATGCATCCCTTATTTTCCATCTCTTTCAAATGGCCACCACACACACCTGCCTAGGACTGAAAAAAACTGCCAATTTTCCCAAGAGTTTAAGACCTCAAGGTGATGCAGCATCACAAACTTGCCCTGCTCCTTCACCTCCTACTGCTTGCCCAGTCTTTGCAGAAACACCAGCTTCCACGTGCTTCATGCAGTCCACACTGATAACTTTAATTAGGTCAAGCACAACTGACCTACTGAGTAAAGTCATTTAAGCATGGTTGATAATTTCAGCTGCTGCAAACCCATGAGAATACCTCACTGGGAAGCTTATCTAAAGTGCATCAGCAAATACCCCAGCACACGCTGCCAAGTGATGTATTGTGGCCACCAGAAATGAGCACTGATCATCTGAAACTTTCCAACAGGGCAGAAGCTGAGGAACACATCACTTAAACTATGAGACCCACCAGAGAGGGGAAGAAACGCATTTCTGAAGTGAAGTTTTAAGTTCTGGAAGATCCATAAGTGCTTCTGTTATCGAATACTTTGAAAAGGGCCAAGAACTTAAATATTGCACAGAAAAAAAAATTACAAGTTGATGGAGGTGAAAAATTGCTTTGAGGTGCATGATTACAACCTGAAGCTGGATGGCACCTTTCCAAGTGGAAAACCATTTTCATTTTAAATGCACCATCAACTACAACATGAACACAAAGTACAATAGAAAATATTATCAGTTCCTGCATCTGAATATGCACGTTATTTTACCTATGCAAATGCTGCTAATGCAGCAAAATTGTAAGCTAGTTGATCTAACTGTCAAGACTTAGAAAAACCACCAATAAAACCACCACCAAAATCTCAAAACAAACAATTTCATGCATTCAAATGCACTAGCATGGTCACCATCAGCACCAAGCGGGTCAGATATGACCCGGTTAACATATTCATCTCCCTGAAAGTCATAAAATACCTTAAAACTGACGAATATTTTAACCCATCAAATAATTCTAAACTGTACTACTCATTAGATTATGTGCTCCATATCTTCTCTTTAGTACATGACTCTGCATGAAAAATATTTCCCATGACAACATCTCTGAATTTGGAAAATCTTCATGCCACCAAATATCTTCTTTTCTACATAGCTTCCCCTATATTAGATATATTGTTCAATTTCAAAAAAACAGATTATGCTGCTTTACAATAAAATTAAGGCACCCACCTCAATTTTAAAACAAAGCCCCCCAACAACTTAGTAAACCTGCTATGGGTGCAGTTTTTACTAACTACTGCCACTTGTTAATAGGTTACAAGCAGTTTTCACTGCACATTGGTCATTTGTGGAGACTTCTGCATTCACTTAGCAAATGCAATATCTTTATTCTCCCTTTTGCAAGCTCTTCCCCTTATCCGAACGGCCTCGGGAAGCACAATTTCATTTCTTCTCAGAAACGCTGGAGCCTTCTTACCTATTTTACAATCCTGCTAAACAAACATTTCCCAAACTGAGGCAAGATGCTTAAGGCCAAAGCAGTTTACATGAAGCCAGCAGTGCAATGAAACACATTTTCAATCCAACAGCTCTGAACTGCAGCTCCCTCGCAGATGAGGGACGGTGACATCTCAAGAAACTGCAGCTGTTCACAAAACAAGCATGTTCAAAACCTTTACTTTTATTAACTTGCACCATAATGTTCCCCCAGAGAAGTCCCAAGCCTAGTTCATTAGGCTGAAAGCTGAAAAGCAAGAATACTTAATCTTTTTTGTTTCTAGCTATCATGTCCCTTTTGGATTTTGTAATGGATTTCAGTTTCTCTTGCTTCTCATGCTTCATTCACAGAAATTGGAAAATGAAAATGTTCAATACCCTAATTTGAAATGCAAAATGAGATGAATTACTCCCCCCTTTTGTGACGAAGAACCTAACATATTTAATAATTAAAAATTAGACAGTCAGCACTTTTTTTTTTTTTTTTTTAAGTTTTCCACGTTCTGAAGTATAGACCCCTCTAAATTAAAAAAAAAAAAGGGAGATAAAAACAAAAAAACTCTCATAATGAACTTGAACAAACATCACAGCATATAATTGTTTAATATGTGTAAAATTAGTAATTTCTATGGCTGGCACTGGAAAAAGGCTTACAAAAATTAAAAGGGCAAAACATTTAGAAATATGAAATATTGTGAAATTTTACACTTCAGCTGACACTATTTCTACCTATTGTAAAATAGTCAAAAACGTACCAACTGATAAATATTTAAATGCTAAAATTTCTTGTTATTTCATACACCCACCTCACAGCCAACTGCTTTAACTTGTAAAATCTATATAAACTGTTAACAGAGTACTTGAATGTCAGGCAAATCAAAACTACTCTTCTACGATCACTGTTCACACAAGCCTGTAACTGGAAGGAAGACTGATCCACTATCCCAATAAAATCTTAAAGATTCATGTGCATTGGACAGACTCTTAAGCTGCTTTTAGTCTTGCTTATATAAACATTATACTAGTGTTTAAAATTTCCTATGCCTTTTCTCACATATGTCACAATATACTGTAGAGCTTGTGTAATTTTTGCTGCACATCTTTTTTAAAATAGCAGTTATTTCACATACCAGGAAGAGGTAGGAAAAAAATATTTTTATATAATCATTCTATAAAAATACTAAAATGCTTCTACAAATAGCAAATCATCTAGTTATTTCCTTTTTACTCCAGTGCACTCAAAAGGTGAGGAAATGAATTAGCAACGATACCCCTGAGGTTTCAGAAACGTGAACAACTCCCCATTCCCGTGTTGCAGGCAATAATCAATTACCATCTGCAGGCAGGCTAATAAAAATGCAACCCGACACGGAATTACTTCATTCTCACCTAATGCAAGACATAGGTATAATTAGTTTCATACATCACGATTTAGCATTTGACAAGGGCTGCTCGGGGAAGAGCACGTTTCGAGGAGCTCCACTTACCAATGTACACCCTCCTGCTGTATCTCTGCATCAGCAACAGAACAAACACATGCAGCGGAATAAGGTTGATGATGAAAACATAACCACCCCATGCAGACACCTATGAGAAATGGAACAGGATATCAGAGCATTTTCATGGGCTCTAAAAATATCTGTGAACGCTCAGGTGAGCCAATACTGGATTTCTACATGGTGATAGTCTAACAAGGAAACATAAGACCCCATCTAGATAAGCAATGAGAAACACCGGTAATATCACCGGTAATATCATCTTTCTCAGCATTTATTAGTAAAAAAAAAAAAGGGGAAAGGAACAAAAAAGAAAACACAATACATATGATGCTGTCAAAACACTGAATTCTTTGAAACAGGCCAGTGGATTTCCAGGACTCTATTTCTACACCTTCCTTGTCTCCCAAGCTCGCTGGCCACGCTGGCACACAAGAACGTGCTGCCGAGGGCTTTTCCCCTGGCGGGGCTGCAGCAGCTGGACTGCCACCTGCGATCCAAGCCGCTCCAACCACGGACACGTGTAGCGCTGCGCTCCAGCACGGAGCGGCAGCAGCATCTCCGGGCACAGAAATGGAGCCTGATATCCTTCCCGGAGCAGGGCAGCCAGGTAAGGCCACAGAGCACGGGAGGAAAGAGCCGTGAGGGGACAGGGACGCGGGGGGCAGCTTGGGCTGCACTTGTGCCATGGACATTGTGAACTCGTGGTTCCAGCAGCACTTGAAGTGCTGCCACGAGGGGCTGGGCATGGAAATGCCACAATGCTATCAAGGCATCGCTCATTGTGAGCTTGGACAAAGATTTAATGAGCTACCATTAGAACATTATCTGATTTTCTGAGGCATTTAGAAGGGCCAGTGTTGACAAGGCGGTCTATATTTTAACACATATTCACTTGTCAAATGTAAGTCTAGACTTCTCCCATATGTGCCATGCCTACCCTGCTTCTGCATTTTTAGAATGCACTAGCAAACGTGTTTATTTTAATCATACTTAAGGCTTAGATTCATGCACATATTTTTAAAACCCTAGCATTCAAAACGAAGCCCAAATGCCTTCATGCTCTTTAAAACAAGTCTGAAAAATAAGGACAAAGCAATGCACTGGGTTTTGGTGCTAATACTATAAAAAGTCCAGTGCTTCAAAACCCAGAGTAAACTGAAACAATGTGGAACAAGCAGAGAAGATTATTACTACATTTTATAGAAAATCATTTTAGATTATCATGACTCTAATGCCAAATCGCTAGAATGAAGTGGCATGGTATACACAAGCATTTTTATTTATCAACACAAAATGCTGCATAAAGATAAATTACACTGAATAGAATGAAAACCAAAGTGTAATTAGGACACCGTCATATTTAAGGAGAAGTTTGAATGATGCAGGTAGCTGACCTGCATTTTAATTAACCACTATTCTCTAGCTACCCAAAGATTAAACCAGATCTACGCACTCAGAATTGAGGATTCATTTCTAGACCTTTCAAACACAGTGGAGGTTTCCTCAAAGATGGGGAAGACGACAGCAGTGGAAACATGTTACTACTCCTATGAGGACTGCCTCAGCATAAGACTCTGTATTTATTTTCACCCGTTCTCATAAAAAGCTATCCCAAGCCAAACTGACAAAATTAAATAAAATACAAGGAAAAAACCTTCTTTTCCTTGTGGATGCAATGTTATGACTCAAATTACCACAGCAGTGAGTCAATCTTATTTGAGGCAGATTTTGGTATCAACCAAGATTTTGGTCGGTCCATGCAATAGGCATTTCTCTTTCCAAGAGCTGTTTGCCCAGTTTTCACAGTGAGGAATGACTCTTACCACCCCAGAACTGAGAGGTATTTAATTCTCAACTGGTCATGCAAAGATGCATTGATTCCATCAGAGGAAAACAAATGAGTGCTACATAATGGAGAGTGCAATTATGTTCTGTGCTACAGCTTCCCAGGTACTAACATCTACCACAAAAGGAAGTATATTACCCAGCAAATCCCCACCCAGGTCACAAGTAGGTACACCTGGTGAAGAATAAACTTCTATTATCCAATCACTAAGCTGTGGAGAAATGTTCACATTTAACTAGTTGAAAATAAACTGAAAATAAATAACACTAAATTGCATTCAAGAACTTAATGCTGCTGATTTTGTCACTTCTGCCACCATGCACACTCCAGGTGGCATCTCTTTCCTCCCAGACAATGCCTCAGACCTAGATACAAAGTCAGGCTAAAACGTGAGAATTTGCTCTCCAACGACTTTTCAGCAGTAAATTTTTCAAGTATCTTATTTGCTATCTATGTATTTATGGACACTCCTTTCAGATGCCATCAAATCTGCCTAACATATAAGATACAAACTCATATATATAGCACATATATATGCATGTACGTGCTCAAAACCTTGTCTAATTTTTGTACTGCCCAGAAAAGTGTATTGCATGTACAGGAGCTCTTCACTGTACAGTGCCACACGAAGGGCAATGCTACGGTGAAGTGGCTGCTAATTTAACAACTTCGCAGTCGGAAAGGAGGAGAATGAAGGAATTAAATGTAGGCTTAATAGGAGATAGCTGCTCTCTTCTGTGACTGACATAAAGTGCTAGTACTTGCTGTTAGAAGAAAAACAAAGAGAGAACCAGACATTGAACATAAAAGATAAAATAATCTAGGCAGCATCCAGGCAATCTCTGAATTAGCTTTGTATTTTAAATTAAAGCATTCAAAATGACTCCTAAGTTCTTTTCTTGCAGGTCAACTTTCCTGGCTGTAGTAAAGGGAAATTTGATATTTTGATCTTAATACCAAGCCATTACCCTGACTCTTGGGTCATGTTGGGGCTAAAAAATGTATTTTTCCACAAAAAAAAAAGGTCATGAATTAGGAGAAATAAAGGTCTTTGTTTCAATCAATCTGAAGTCTAAGGCTTCAGAAGATATGTGAGGTGAAAAAACAACAAGATAACCTCAGTCTTCTCATTTCTACTGCTTGCAGCATCTCCCCAGTTTTGTTACTAGGTTTTGTATCCATTAGTTTTCTCCGCTAAAGCCTCCATTTTAACAGATCAAAAAAGGAAATGGGTCTTTATGATAACTTAACGACTTCCTGCATAGCATATGTCATTAATTCATTCCATAGTTCTGATTTATTCTGTTGCTTAACTATACTCAAAGTAGTAGCTTTCAGTTATAAAAATATAGCTGTGTATATAAAAATATTATTATCCTGTTTTAGTAATAACACACACTCACACAAGAATATTAATCAAAATGCCACCTAAATTTACCCAGACCAAACAAATTCTATTTAATAACTTTCTGTTCAGAATGGAAGATAAATTTTCAAGTATAGTTATTATATTTAAACCGTGATGTTTTTAAACAGTTGCTGTTATGTATGCTTGAATTTAAATACTTTATATTTTGAAATCTTTATGTCCTCTTACTCATATTTAAGTATCTGACAATAAAATGAACAAACGAATTTGTATTATTGCCTTGAAAGATTAATATCTTATTCTGCGGTGCTTTAGCAAAGTATGAATTAACCTGGTCTTGCTCATATAGCTTAGCTATAATATATATAAGTATATAAACATATATATATAAAGCTTACCATGTAAAAGTAGGATAGACAGCAGCAGATTGTCCAGAAGACTGACCCAGTTTTCACTGACTTGACCTTTAAAAAGAATCGGGCATTTATGAATGACAAACGAATATGGGGCAGCACTGCAGTATTTCACTCCAAGACAGAAGAGCTAAATTCTACTAAAGTATATTTACAGCTGTCAAAAGAACTGCTTAAGTACTTATCAAATTCTACTCGTATGCTTCTGATGTCCATAAAACCAAACGGTAAGAGCAATTCAGTTGACATATGACGTGTCGCTTAGCCTCATCTCTAGTTAATGGGCAGGCAGGATGCAATGTAACTGTCTGCTTCATCATCGGAGGCAGCAAGGCAGCTGCAACACCTCAGTGCTATTTTGTCCAAGGTACTACATCACATTATAATTTTCTGTGTGGACTGTACATGGTTTCCTGGGACTAGCATCAGTTCCAACTCTGCTATCATAGAGGTAAGAGCTTCTCTATAATTACAGAGAATCACTTAAGCTTAATGACAGCATCCATATATAACTAAAGGTTTGGTAGGATCCATAAACTGGGCCCAAAATAATTTTGCCCAAAACTAACAGTGGCAACTGTGTAGGAAAACAGGAATGAGAAACTGACTTGAAATGGATCCGTAAAGCTACTATGAAATACATCCAATCCACACATAATTCCACAAAACTTTATGCAAACATGATTGTACTATGCAGTCTAGTTAATCGAGTTCATAAGAATAGATAAGTACTATCAAATAACAACATCACTTGATTCTATTATTATTATCACACCTGGCATGAATCTGGAAGTGCAGTTAAGATTAAAGTCAAGGCTGAATCAAACAAATAAATAAACAAAACTCAAAAATCCTAATAAGAGGACTTTTTTTCAAAGCCTGTACTTTGGTAACATTCTACTCAAACATGAAAAACCTGACTTCCCTTCTCCTTTAAGCCTGTCAGTAATATCACAAGTTTGAAATATTCTCAAGCAGGAAAGCTTTACAGTATACATCTGCTTATGAAAAATTGCACTCTTCAAAAAATCATGGGAAAAGCTTCATTGACCGTGTGTGTGTGTGTGTGTGTGTGTATATATATATAATATATATTTGTGTGTGTGTGTGTGTGTCTGTATGCACATGGGACAAGATCATGCTGTGTCTGTACTGAATTAACTATCTGCCTATGCTATTTGTGATATTTCCATATTAGAAGTAACAGTACAGGGGGGAAAAAAAATCTGCCTTATCTGTATCTCTTCAGATCTCAAAGCTCCTTTTCAACCATAAAGATTCTATGATATGGAACTGCCTTATAACAGTCAAGTGAAACTAGCAAGTAGACTAATTAAAATACATTAGACTTTTTTTTTTTTCTCCTTAAGGCATGCAAACTGTATGAATATCCTGCTCTGTGGACAGCTTTAGTTATTTAGTCTGGATGCTTCAAAGCTTAGACCCTCTATATATTCAATAGCTCCCCCAGTAGGTAATTCAAGGCACTTTATGTTCAGAGCATGTTCTTTCTGCCAGCTAAAAAGGAACAGCAGAGTTTGATACTCGGATAACACGAATATCTCCAAACTTGAAAACAAAGACAACAGCCCACTAGTTTTAAATTTATAGATCCCTTATTATTAGAGGATACCGCACAGCTGAATAATAGTTTTACATAACAAATTAAAGAGCATTATTATGAAGTGCTTTGAATCACGTAACTTCTCAGTACTTGCCTGATCCCGAGCCAAGGGGAAGAGAGATGAGAGGGAGGAAGAAAATGAAGAAAATGTAAGGATTCAATTTGGATCCTAAGAAAAATCAGTCATTTGGTTGGAAGAGGAACCGAATCCCCCCCTCAAAGCAGAGGATTTAGCAAATACTTACCCATAAATAGTATGTGAACTGCAGTGCAAAAATAGCTATGCCTTCATTGTCAAATGATCCTGCCACCGATCGAGATATGTAACCTGGAACTATGGCGATAAAACAGGCAGCTAAAAGCCCTGCTCCTTGGTTCCACAGTTCTCTGGTGAGCAGGAAGGTAGAAATAGCTGTAAGGCCGCTAAAAACTGGTGCTAGGAACACACATACGTCTCTTATATGGACCGTAACGTTAAGCATATTTAAAATCCAATGTATAAGGCCTGCTGTCACCATCAGTCCCGGGTACACCTAAAAGGAGAACAGAGACATCAAATTAGAGCAGAGAGAGGATTATTTCCACATAATTTACAGTGAGATATAGTAATTTTCTAAGATGACTGCAACAGTGAGCAGATAAAGTTAGTGAAGGTATTTTAGTATATTGGTTTAAATATGTTTTGACAACTACTTGGAACATCAAGAGTTTTTAAAGTTTATGCAATTGCAACCATTTGGATAACAATCCTTTTCCTAAATAAGCTGCACAAAAATAATATCCTGTCTTGCCTGACATTTGCCATACGAGATGAATTTGTGGTTAGGGTACGTAATCAGAAGTTTGAAAGAGAATTCCAAAGCAGCTCTATGCAGCTCTTCTATTTCCCCTTGCCCTTAAAGGAAGAAAATGTGTATTAATGAGCATTATTTATGCTAAAGAGCTGACGACTGGAATGCTGAGTGTATATGCCTGTCTGTGAAGGATGTTTATAGACATCTTTGGATCTGAAGTATTAAAATAAAGTCTTATAAAACTAAACTAAGGTGTCCTCCAGGAAAGCAAAAGGCTTCCACAAATCTTTTGAATCTATCAAATGAAAAATTGGAGAATTTTAAAACACTTTCAATAGTAATATTACCCTCCTAAATTGCTCAATATCAGAAAAAAATAGTAGCAGAAAAAATATGGACTTTAGATGTCTTTTGTTTCGCTCTAGAATAAAAATAGCTTTTGCATTAAATTAAATTGACACAAATAATGGGATTTTCCTCTGCACAGATCCTTGACAGCTGATTTTCAAGATAAACTACAAAAACTTATTATGCCATAAGCTTTTCAAAATAAAGTATGCAATCACAACTTTCATTTTATTTTCTAAGGTTTTTACTTAAGAGAGTTATGGAAAATGGGTCTCATGGGTTCCTCTAAGACATTGAAACAAATGGTTATTTAATTGTTACAAAATGATTTGCAAATGCATCTTAATCGTATTTCCTATAATTAATATAATTTAGTGCACTTTCAATGTCAAATGTGACTGTGTCACTTAATGTTACTAAGACTATTCTACTAATTAAAATTATTTTCTGATTTGATAATGCTGTTTCTTACACCTTCCCTGTTGTATAACACACACCAATCTCTCCCACTGATTTATTTTCAAATTCTTTTTCCCCCCCTCAGTGAAACTCTAACATTTTCCATGCATGGAAAAGATGGCTATGCAGAATACACTTGGAGATTTCAACTTGTATGCAAAATGAAAGAAAAAAAAAAGAGGGACCATTTGAAAAACAGCTGCCAATCTCTTAAGGCATAATTGTGTATTGATATTTTCTCCACAAAACAAAACTGGAATTACAGGAGTCACAACATCTCTGTTTATTACTACTAGAAGCTGATATGCAAGAAGGTATCACTCAGGTTCATACTTCTTGTTCACAGTTGGATGGGGACTGAAACATGTTGACTTAGTTCTGCAACTAGAAATTAAAAAACATTGCTATTCCCTCTGCAGCAATTGACAATAAAAAGCTTATTCCATTAAGATTCTCCTTTTTCCATTAAGATTCTCCTTTTATCCATGTCAAAGTTGTATTTGAACATCAATGAAATTACTGCTAAGTCATCTTTAAGTAATTACAATACTTACAGTTCCACCTACTATTCTTCCCAGTGGATACCATGCTCTTTCATCAAACCAATTTAAAAATTCATAAAATCCATGGGATGCAAGATGATGTGTTGATCTATAGTTAAACCTAGAGAGAGAGAGACGGAAAATCCAGGTTCAGT
>JAVCKT010025861.1:19036-29502 GCA_032273925.1 Rhynchotus rufescens
AGGTATATTATTTATTACATATACATTCATTTCACAAGCAATGGATCAGATCTTGCCATTCCCAGACATTGTGTATGTTAGTGTAATATTTAGCAAAAGTGATTCTGTGTTTGTAGGAAAAGAAGACTACTATTTCCTGGCCAAGCCATTGAAGAAAATGAGGATGAGCATTATAGCATCTCAGGGCTGTGCAGTCTTAGCACGAGGCCCTGGGAGGTGGGCTAGAGGGCAAAGGGGAAAAGAGCCAGTAGGAGCTATGTGTTATATTAATAAACCATATGTCAGTGTCTCCAGAAGTTATTGAAAAGCTAACAGCCCCATCTATATAATGCTGTTACTGTGTATTGATTCTTTGACAGTAAAAATGATAGAGGAAGTGTTCACTGAAAATGAAGAGAGCTAGAACATAATACATTTTAAAACAGCACTGGACAGATAGAGATGGGAGAAAATTTTTGATGCCATAGTCTGTATTTTTATAGGTGGCAGAAATTTATACTTGTTTCCCCTGCCATATGCACACTTTGTACAAAGGACATACTTCGTGAAGGTTCATTTTTTGCCTTATTTGAACCCCAGATGAAGAATCTTGTTAGCTTTGCCCTGTGAACTGATACTCATTTTGATGTTTACTTCTTCCCCTAGGAATGGCTCCTCCTGGGTCATTTTTATATATTTGCTAACTTATGTTTACACTTTTCTCTTTCTTCATTAATTTGCAGCTCTGGTTACATCCATGTTTATTATATATATACTGGGTACTATTTCTTTGTTCTTGTTCTCTTTGTTACCATTAAAAACAATTTTGTTCAGCTCCAGGTTTGCATTTTTAAAACTTATTTGCTAAGTTGTTTCTAAGTGGGGTGTCTCCAGTGCCAGCCTGCACCCCTTCTCTTTTCACCCTCTCTTCCTCTATGCCACATCCTGTGTTTCCATTTCTCAAGGGCTTTTGCTGTTATATCAGGCCCATATTTCTCTGCATTGTGTCCTTGTGTTACAGTCACACGGATCTTATTCCACACAGAATAACTGCTACCTATAAAAAATGGTTGTACCACAAAAAAAATGCCAAAATAAAAAAAAAAAAAATAAACCCACAGACATCTTGCCAATTAGAAACCACATTTAAACCAACTTAAGCAATTTGCGTTCACATCAAGAAGTTTCATGCAGGGCAGGCCTGACAGTCCTCAGTCCTGAGGCCTTGGGAACTTTGTACAGGACTTATGGCCAGTTACTAGTCCTGGCAATACCGTGTTGCAGGGCTACATGGTTACCCTGGTAGACTTAGAGTTTTGCAGAAGATTAGAGACAGAGAGGTCATGACAGTGGCGTGCAGAGATGTAAGGAGACATTTGTTTGAATGTTTTGGCTCTTGCAGGCTCCTTTCACCAAAGAAAGGAGTGTCCAATATATGCATTAGTTCTGAAAGAGCACCCAACTGGGTCCAAAATGCAGCCTTTGCAGAAATGGCACATCCTGGGACCTGCACATGTGTGGTAGCTGCATTTTCTACTCTTGACATCTGATTTTCCTTGTTTACTTTTGTTCATTATTCCCTACTTATTTGCACAATTGCAGACTATTATCCTGTTACTCAATTGGCTTCTGCATTTTCTCTCCTGCTTATCTGCTGCTTCTGTTGTGAGCAGTAGTCCTTGGTTTTGCTCCCGAGGGATGTGCTTGTGCATCACTTTTAGTCTTCCTCATTTTTTGCAAACCTACTTCTGAGTATGTTTCATGTATTTCATATTTGGCCATTTGGGTCATATTGGGTCATATCTGGGGGGTTCATTTTTTCTGGTTCCTTCTTTTGAGAAAGGTGTTTAGGAGGGCCTTATTTGGTGCTTCTTTACATACTTTTTCTCTTAATTTTCTACACTCAGGTGCCCTTTTCAAACTAATACAAATGAAATACCATACAGAAGGTGACCAGGTGATGTACACTTTTCTGTTGCAGCTATGCATACCTAATAGTTTTGATACTCAGTTCCAGTTAATGGACTTGCTGCTGAAAACTGAAGCCAAGAATACTTCAGTGAAAGGGATTCCCTGCAACAGCTGCAAACCAAAAAAAAAAAAAAAAAAAAGAATTCCAGTAATAAATAATTGGGGTGACCTTGGAAAGTATTATCCTTGAGAAGTATTCTCAAATGTTGGTTACATGCTCCTTTTTTTTTTTCCCTCTTAGCCTGTCATGAAGCAGAGGAATACAAATATAGTGTATTATAAAACATTCCACAGAGGACAAAATGTACAGGCAGTTTAGTTGTATCTCCGCAGAGCCCTCCTTCCTGCTGCATTTCTGCGAGTGTAGCTTGGTCTCATTATCCAAGCAGGGAAAAAGTGATTTCAGCAGCTTCTGTGGGCCAGATCCTGGCCTCAAGGCAAAGCTGTGCATCTTCACTGGGGCCCATATGGTCTGAATCAGGGGTGGCAGAGGCTGCTGCTAGGAGGAAGAAGCCTCCTCTTCCTGTTCCTGAGCAAGAGATGAATGAATGTGGTGCAAGATGAAAGGCAGTGGGGAGTCTAATGTGATTAGTTTACAGTGAAACCTCCACCCAAATTAATTTTATTTGTCTGCCAGCTGCAAATGAAATTCATTTGTTTTGGGCTTCCTGACAGATTCAAATGTCTCAGAACATTAGGGTCGTGCAGGTGCTGGTTTTGCATCAGCAACTGTGCTTTTAGTGGCATGCTGGCTTAAGTCAATTGATTTCAAACAGATTTGGTATTGGAGTTTAGGACACAGTTGAACCCAATTTTCAGAGAAAGAGTTGTGGTGTGTGAACAGATTTATATGGCTGATCAGTAGCTGGAAGCCAAGTCATTAATGTTTAAACATCTCTTGATGCTATCTGGGAAACTGGAAAAGCAGTTAAGTGTTTGGAGAGACATTTAAAAGAAGAAAATACAATCAAACGCAGAGTAAATGCTTTGGGAATTCAGCAGTATGAGGAAAGCAGAATGGAGAGGTGTTGGAGGGCAAAGTTGCAGATATATTGGAGAATAGAAGGGGTAATACTGATTAGAGAAATGGAGAATTAAACTGAATAAAGCTGATCAATCAGAGAACTCCGAACCCTTCATCTTTAAAGCTGTATCTTACCTAGGTCATAAGCTCCAAATACTAGAGCTTTTTTTATTTTCTGCATTTTCCAAAAATGTATTCATTTAAATTTGGGTGAGATAAAGATGTGCTAATTAAGCGAGAGCCCTGAGCCAACTTGACAGTGTGATGCTTGGATTTACATCTCTTTGTCATTTTTAAATGAGAATCTTATGTTCTCTCACAAAGGCCAGCTGCCAGAAAGATGGTGCTTCTAAGGGAAAACATTAGAAAATTTAAATAAGTTATCTGTGAAACTGATAGCATAATTTATAAAGACAAGGAGTAAAGCTGGATTTATGGTTGGTATTTGTACATTCTGTGCAAAAGGCAAACTGGATGTGGTTGAATGTGCATAACTGTGGCTTGTTTCATAGAGCAGTACTTAGAGAGTAGTACTTAAAGTATTTTACCTGTGCAATCGAGGTTTCAATAAGATGCAAAAGCCAGATCCTGCATGTAAGGACAATTTAAAATAAATTTATTTTTGAGGATACTAATTATGCAGATTTGTGATGTGCCTTGTTTATAAAAATGTATATGTCCTACATGCTTTAACTTCACTGTTGTGGAAGTTTGTGTTTGCAGCCTACAAGTAGTACCTGAAGTTTTTAGTACTTGACTCACTTTGAAAGCATTTATTTAAAGAGTGATTCTCTTAAAACATAGGACAACTAATAAACCTCATTATAGTGGCTTTATTTGTTCTCCATAAAACATATAAATGTTTTCACACTTTTTTGTTGTTGTTTTATTGGCATGTTGTGATACATTCAGTTATCTAGGTCAAATCCTATTGCTTATTTATATTTAATAGTTTTTAAAAGAATTTGAGTATTTGGTATTTACATTTTTCCTCAGGTAACAAGCAGAATGGCTTTGCAGATACCTGGTGGATCTGTTGGTTGTCATGACACTCACTGTGAAGGAGCTGAGCTCTTCCAGCCCCATGCTGGGGGAATTAAAAATGAAAATGAGGAAGACTGTGTCACAGAATGATGTTTTTTCTAACAACTTCTGCTTCCTCTGAGCAAAATAAATGCGATATTTTTAATATGAAAAAACAAATCTCAGACTTGGTATTGAGAGACGCAAGCATTTTGTGTGACAGCTCATTTCTAGCTTGACCATCCTTATTTTTATAGACTTTTGTTATAGGTTTATAATAGTAGAAGAGAATGTCTCAGCTGGCAATGAGGCACCGCTGAAGAAGGACCTGGGTCTCCATAGGTTCTGTGTTCCACATGCCAGCCCTGGGCACTTGCTTTGGATATGTCTTGCTGCCCAGAACATAATGGTGTTACACGTATGCAGGTTCTGAGTTGCTGCCCTGCTGTCAGATCACAGAGCAAATGGAGAACGAATGGCCTAACCTAAGAGCGAGTGAGCTCCTGGATATCAAGAGCCAAACACTAAAATCTTAACAGTGCCGGGAGCCCCCTGGGTCTTTCCTGCTCTGTGCTCCTTGTCTCCCAGCACAACTCGTGCTCCTTTGCATGGCTCCCCCGGGGGACACCCCCATCCCTGTTCCCTACCCAGATGGGCCACCCTGCTCCCCATGAGCCCCTTGTTCTTCTTTGGTTTTGCTGGTATGGCCTGATTCTGACCCGTCGGTAGGATGCCCTGTGGCTCTGCATTGCTGTCTGTTTATTCTGGGGACCTGTCTCTTGGAAGCCCTGAACCTTTCCTCTTCTCCTGCCCCATGCGAATTGAAGCGCTCCACGGATGCCCTTCCCTCCCACTCCCATCACAGCTTCCCCAGGCATGAGAATTTTCTGCTCGCTCTCCATGGCTTGTGTAGGTCCTCGTGCTGCAGATCCCGCATCCTACGAGATTGCCAGCACCCTGAAGGCTCCAAAACATCTCACATTTGCTGGGCCTTGGCCCCGACCTCCGTCCTCCTGTGGGAACTGCATGCAGTGGTTTGGGTCCTGCCAGTTATGTACTTTGCTGGTACTGGGTGAGGAAGATGGCTGTGGTCATCAGAAAGTATAAAATCTCGTGGGGTAAGAAAGCTTAGGTATTCAGGCAAAAGCTGGTGGAGTAAGTAGATGAAAAGCCTCGTACACTAATGGAAGCCCCATGTTTTTTATGTCCTAGTCACTGGACTCTGGATATTTAATAATCTCTATTTAGTATATTAAGCTCGTGGGATATGGAGTCTGGAATATTGCAGGTTTGACTTCAACGCTTGCGTAGCCTGAATCCACTCATAGAGTACAAGAAAATGAAATACTTTGTTAAGTGGTAACAAATGCTCCATATTAAGTTGACTCATCTCCAAATTACTGGCAGCATGATCCTATAGGATTTCCTTTTTTCCCAGGTGCATTTGTAAATGTATATTTACATTTACTGGATATAATTCAGTGACAAAAATGATCCTGAAATGAAATTATGAAATGTGCTGCTTGGAACAGTCAATTGCAGAAAGGAAACAGATTAAACAGAACAATCTATCCAGGATGCTGTCAGGCCGTGTTGAAGGAAAATAACAATCTATATTCATTAAAGATATTTAATAATTTTCTCAAAAAATAAATGTGTAAAATATTTCAAGTCAGGAAATATGAACTTTATTATTGATTAAGCATTTGAAAAGGCATTTTTCTCAATAAAGCAAACCATATTTCCTACTCACTCTTTTTCTCTTGTGTTTTCATTAAGCAATTTAATATGTCTGAATCTTACTTTAGGTTGTATTTCCTCTTTATTACTTTATATTACATCTCTGTGTTCAGAGATTGAATGATATAATGCCTAGCTAGGAAGAAAAATATGCTTTCATTTCAAACAGGTGTACAGTAATAATTTCAGACCTTACTCTCTTTATTGAGGAAGAAAAGTTATTAAAACACCCGTAAGAGATGTTTGTTTTCTCTTTCATCTAAGACTTTGGTACTCATCTTTTTTATATTCAATAAGAAACACAAAGGTGCCCTCTCTGTTTTGTAATGATCCTGTGTTGCACTGTTAAAGTCAATGGGAATTTTGCCTCCAACTTTAAGGGGAATAAGATCAAACTCTACATTTATAGCAGAGCACTGTGTTCATCTTGGTGAAATGGGAGAGATGTGCAGGCTTTCAAATACCTGGCAGTCATTCTAGCTTGGTTTTGCTAACCAACCAATATGTGTGTAGCAATGCTTCCTCAAGGTCAACAAGGAAATGAACACGTTAGTGCAGAACACCACAGAATATTTATATAAAACGTGTGGAAATTGTAATAATGGAGAGAAACTTCATAGCAAGCATGCAGAGATTGATAGTATCTAGTAATGACAAACTCGAAGTATGTAAGTACTGTGCAGCTACAGGGATACAGAAGAGCTGCAGCAAATAAATTCTTAGTCTTCTGCAATATCCTCAAAAATAGATAAATAAATAAAAAGAAAAAAGAAAAAAAAACCCTACCACAGTTAAAGTATTTTAAGGGAAAATTGGCCATGGTATGTAATGAAAGGAAGGTGATTCTGAGCATTTAGCAGAGAATTCAGCCACAGCTTTGCCATAAATTTTAAAAGGAGGGCAATTCTAAGCTTAAGAACTGAGCTATACAGCTATATATATTATGACTGTTGCAGAAGGTTTAATTACAGAGAACAAAGCTCTCATAAAAAAATATGATTTCCTGTTAAAAATATGTATTACTAGTTTGGAAACCTGGGTGTATTCCCCGTTCCAGAAACAGGTCCCTGCATTAAAAGGTGTGTTAACAAATACAACAGCTATTAGTCCAAGATCTTTATTTTAGTACTAGGCACATCCTTTATGGAGTTAAGTATATATTTTATTAAGGTAGTGGAATGACTGAAGATGTTCTCTGCATGTTTCAGTAAGGAACAGGAAAATCTGGAAGTAGTAGATTAATAACAGAAATATACATTCATGCTTCTTCTGACCTCTTTCCCAGAAAGAATTCAAGGCATGAGTCAAGTGATTATTTTGGGGTGGATGATCATTCTTATTCAGCAAAAGAGTTAAGCATTTTGCTTGCATTTTGCTTGCATTTTGCATATACTGAAGCTCTGTTAAAGAGATTGTGAGGTGTCATTGCTGGGCTTGGGTAAGAAACATGAAGATAAACATAATATTATCCTCAGTCAAACTGCAGAAAGATTATTAAAAAGTGTGCTGTTCCTAGGTCCAAAATGGAACAGACTGGACCTCAGGTCTATACATGGTATGGAGAGATTTACCTTGAGTCATTGCCTTATAGTTTTGTGGGGAAACATAGACACATATTATTTAGCAAGTAACATTTTGTAAGGCATTTGTGTCATAGTGCTTAATATTTAAGAAGTTTGGAAGAGGTAAGTTTTGTTTGTTGTGAAACTGTCAGGAACCATGAAACTCTGAACTGTAAAAGGTGGAGCCCAACAAAGATCTGAATTTTCCCTCAATTTCTCCCTTACATGTGTGTGCTTGTGTGTGTGGTCATGGCCTAGGAGGCAGCCTCTTTCCTCAAGGCTGCAACATAATTGAGATCACACCAGCTGAATCCTACCCCTTTTGTGCTTTTGATGTGTTATTGTGATCATTTGTGCTGCAAGAGAGACAGTAAGACACATAGTGAGACTCTGGTGCTTTCAGAAGACAGTTGGAAGATAAAAACACTAGGGTAGCAAACCAGCAGGTTTGTAGGATGGCAACTTCTTCACTGTGAGGGTGACAGCACCCTGGAACAGGCTGCCCAGGGAGGCTGTGGAGTCTCCTTCTCTGGAGGTCTTCAGAACCCGCCTGGATACCGCCCTGTGCCCCGTGCTCTGGGTGTCCCTGCTGGAGCAGGGAGGTTGGACTAGATGATCTCTAGAGGTCCCTTCCAACCTCAACCGTTCTGTGATTCTGTGGAGAGAGGCACAAGCCCCTGCCTGCTGGCCTGTGGGGCTGAGACCCGACGGGTCCCGCTCCAGGCTCCCTGGTGCTCCTCACCTTCACTTGGCTTGGAGTTGGACAAGTGACAGGTTGTTGAATCAGCTGCCTAAAACACTGCTGAGAGGTCAGTGTTTTGGGGTCGAGCCCCACTTGCCCTGCCGATTTCCGCAGTGACCCCAAGGAGCACTTTGGAGAAGGACTTTTCAGTTCTGCCTGTTCTGCAGAGCGGTCCCTGGAGAGCGGCGAGCGTGCTATGGAGAAATGCATGGTACCAGCACAAGTTTCCCTGGGGCAACAGGCCCGGAGAGGCTCCTGTGGGGATGCTGACAGCAGCTCGGCCACGATGCTGCTCGGGGTGGTGCGTGCAGTTTTCCTGGACCTGCTGCCCAGGTGCACAGAGGGCTTTCGTGGTGGCACCACTAGGTCAATGTCATGATGGTGAACAGAAAAAACAAACTGCTCCCTGATATCCGCTGCCAGCCATTCCTGAGGATGTGTTTCAGGTTCCTAGTGCCTCTGGCAGAGCAGAGGTTGCTTGTTTTCTTCTGGTCAATAGCTGTGGACTGACTAGTCAAAAAACAGAATTAAGGAATCTGTCAGGCTGAAAGGCCAACAAAGCCATCCTGCCCCAGCCTGCAGGCACACTCAGCTCTCCCAGGAAATTGAATTATCCGGAGGGCTTTCACTAATGACCTCGGCAGGTAGGGGGATGGACATTAGGCTGCTATAAATCACAGCGGTGCCTTTGGCTTTGATGGATCCCCACTGGTTAGATGGAGGATCCGGCACGGAAATCCGCAGGTTGCTGCCTTGCGGGGCCTCCCTGCGGCAGGAGCTTGGAGCACCAGGGGCTCAGAGAGCAGTCACAGCCCCAGAGAGGGGCTGCAACCACCACCAAACCCAGCAACCTCCAGATCCTGCCCTGGCGGGAGGCAGGGTCACTCTCCCTGCAAGCAGCACCAAAACGTCTGTGAGGAGCGAGCCCATTTGGGCCCCTCATCCTCCACGAACGCCTCAGTGCCGGCTGAAAGGCCAGGAACGCTGCAAGGTTTTCCCTGCGTCCCGCCGACGGGGTGGCTCCCCAGGCACACGCGGCTCCCGCGATGCCGCTGTCGCCGTGCCCAGGGACACCAGCCCGCCTGGGCCCCACTGCTGGCCTGCTGGGGGGCCTCTGCGCTGCGGCTGCCGTGGGGCAGGGAGCCCATCGGCATCGCGCTCCCGAGAGCTGGGAGAAGGGAAAGCGGCCAGTAAAAGAGGAGGACCCAAGGGGAGGAAGGCTCAACGGGAAGGACACCCCATTGGGCAGTCCCTCACGACACGGAGGTGCCGCGTGCCCGGGGCACCCACCTGCAGGAGGAAATCGAAGAGCGCCAGGCGGCTCCACTCGGCGTGCGCGACGCCCACGCAAGGCGCCGGCGCCGGCTCCGCATGGCCGGCACCGCAGCGCTGCCGCAGCAGCGCCTGGTACTGCAGCCAGCCCAGCGCGAAGGAGTTCTGGTCGTTGTCGGCGTCGTCCAGGTGCCGCACGTCGGGCGCCCACCACACGAGCGGCCGCGGCGCGCCGTCCGTGTAGCGGTAGGGCAGGAGGCGCCCGCCGAGGCGCCGCGCCACGGCCGGCAGGCTCCTGTTGAGCCCCAGCACGCGGTCCAGGTGGAAGGCCAGCACCTCGTAGAGGTCGCCGGGGCGCTTGGCGAGGCCGCAGAGCCCGGCCGCGCAGTCGCCGTCCGCGGCGGCAGCGCCCGCGGGCGCCCGGAAGCCCACGCGCAGCACCTGCCCGTGCGCCGGCACGCGGGCTTTGGACACCACCTCGGCGCCCGCCAGCAGCCGCAGCTTCTGCACGTCGTCCGCAGAAAACCACGGCGGGATCTCCTCTCCGAACCGCAGGCTGCCTTCCTGCAGGGCGCCGGGCATGGGGACCAGCGTCTCCGGACACCTCCACGTGGTCGCCGAATGTTTTCCCACACGCAGTCCCACGGGATGCAGTGACGGAGCATCGTCGCCTGTCCCCGGGAGCTGCGCTCCGGGCTGATGTGAAGGAGGCCGCCCAGGCTGGATGCCAGGTCCACAGGGTGCAGAAGTGTTGGAAAGGGGCCTGCTGGCCGCCGATGAGCATCCCTCCTTCCTGGGAAGCCGCCTGGAAGAGGAAGGGGCTGCCAGGGGCCTCTGGAGTCCGCGAGCACCGTCCTCTGCGTCACGCCGGTGGACGTGGCCACGACGCTCCTCTCCCGTCTCAGCACGGAGCAGGATATTCCCGTTCCTCCTCCTCCCACGAGGCAGCCACTGGACTGTCCCACGCCGGCTGCTTGGCTCCTCTGCAGCCCCACGGGGCCAGGGGGGCTCGGGGCCCACGGCGAAGCCCCCCGGCTGGGGTCCCGCCGCCTCCCGCGGGAGCCGAGGCCGCGGCGACGTGCCCGGCGGGGAGGCGGCCTCGCCGGGAAGCCGCGGGGCCAGGCGGGCGAGCGCCAGCAGCGCCAGCAGCGCC